>JAHHPV010012148.1:0-11763 GCA_023547045.1 Mycena sp. WM
GCGGTAGTTAGCTATGTTACAATATAGCGGGAGCCGTTACAGAGCCCCCCAGTCCGCGGATTCTGCTCGTGTATTAAAAGTCTGCCCGGAACGTTTCAGGTAGGAATATCTCGCAAATCTTCTTTTTATTCCAGCTTCCTCCGAACGCGTGATCCAGACGCTGGAGTCCCTCTTCAATGAATTTTTGAGTTACTTTGAGGGTGGGCGCCTCTCGTCCGTGATTGGAGGACTGAAAATACTTCTTCCACTCCGAACGAGTGCGGCCTCGCGCATGCTGAGAGTCTAGTTCCCGTTTGAGTCGCTCAAAGGTCTTGTCGCAGAACGGGTTCCACTCCCCATAGTAGTGGTCGGAGAACTCCATTAGCATGGCGTCAGTGGGGTACAGATAGAGGTCTTCTTCGAGGGTGCGGCCCGAAATAAGACCGCTCATGGCTAGGTAATCGCCATCGGACAACTCGTCCCATGTCACGTCTATACCATCCCTGTCTGCTGAATCATTGGCGCCATCACGATGCACAGAGATCTGCATCGACGGTCCCTCCATGAAGGCTGCGACGTGTCCGACACCCAGGTATGCTCTCAAAATCCAGCTTGGAACCCCTCCTCGCGCGATAATACATGGAGCGTGAGGCCTCAGCCCAATTTGTCCCAGGTTGGCTTTGTACTGTCGCACGACATCGGCCATGCTAGGGCTTGGATTCAGTCGTGGGCCTTTGTTGTGACGGTCTACCATGGCCTTAGTCACTCCTCGACTCATCCGGTCCTCGCAGTCAGGTCTGAATCTCGCAGCGTCCGCCGGCTTGAAAGCGATATGGAATTCCACTCCATGTTCCATAGCCGCTTCGAGGACATGTCGTGGAAATCTGATCCCCGGGCAGGTGACCGCCATGTATCTCATCCTGAACTCGGCGACTTCGTCGACGATCAAGTAACCTAGAGCCAGGACGTCGGGATTCCAGCGGTTCTCGCATGGGATACGCCAGAGGCTGGACTCATAAGTCGCTTCCCTTCCCCAGTCTGCAAAATTGTTGAGCCATCTCGCCCGTCGAGCTTGCAGATCCTTCATGTATGTCTCGTGCCGGCTCGGAGCAAAAATCGGGGGAGACGGGCAACGCACTGGGTAGATGCGGTGTCCTCGAAGTTCCGGAGAAGCGGATCGTCGAGAATAGAAGTGTTCCCTGTTTTCACCGCTGGAGTCTGAACTGATTGACACATGCGAGCGTGTGTCATCATACTCTTCCGTGAAGTCTTCCGAGTTGGCTCGCGGGTAGCGAGGCAGCCGCGCGTTACGGTTGGGGATGTAGTTGCTTACGGGGTCCAACCAATCTTCGCGCGCCATGGCGTTGACCCAACCGGATTCGTGCGCCATCGGGGAAGAAAAATCCTCGACCCTTCTTTCGGAACTGTGGTCCGAGTTAGGCGACGTCATACGAGGTCCCACTTCCCTTCCCAGAGATGTTGCGTCCAGGCCTACCTCCCAAGGAGCCCCCGTTCGTCCCCCTAGGTACGGGGGAGCGTCGATCAGAAGCTCTCGCTCCTTGTGTTCCACCATATCCTCGACGGTTGATTCAGCGTTCAAACCTTTCCTCCTTTCGACCCCTGTCTCGGCATCAAAAACTTCTCCCAATCTAGGCGCGTACCCTCCTTTGAATCTTTCTCAAATCGCGCACAAGTCCGGATCCGGTAAGTTTTCTCTCCCGAAAGTGCCGTCAATATTCATGACTTCCGCTTTAGGCAGAGGGTGGAAGCGATGGAAAATGACGTGAGTGATACGGTCGTGAGCGCTCTGGGTGACCAAATGATGATAGAGCCTTGCGAGCTCCTGCCAATCCTCGTCTTCCCCCAATTCTCGCCTCGCCCAGTGTTGGAAGTCGATGCACCAGTATTTTATGGTCCCTGATGTCTCCGACATAGTCGGGACTCTCGGGCGACTCCGGGAGTAAGGTGAGATTTTTAACTGCAGGAATTCGTCGTAGCGAGCCGCCACCTCTGTATCGCCTATCCCAGGCGGAAGCTCGTGTTCCCATAGCGCGGTTACGTCTTGCTTCTCCAACTCCCTCACGTACTGGTTGATTACGTCGGGATTTAGGCGAGTGAACCGCTTATCCTTGAACTCCCTGTCCCCGTATACATAGAACAAGGGTACAAAGCGTTTGAGGAGGAGGGGGAAGTTCAAGTGCGTCCAGTCTCGAGCCGGAGAGATTAGAAATCCGACTTTGTTCATCGTGTTTAGATTCAGATCCCAGATTTCCTGTACGATATGATGCCTCAATCCAACCGACCACCCGGGGACAGCGGAGGTCCACCAGATCAAGTGCCCCGACATTTCTAATACAGACCGACGAGCTTCGGCTACCATCAGCTGCACCAGAGGCGCGGAGATATAAGGGAGATCGACTTTTTCTATGTCGAACAGCGCGGGGGAAGGTATCTGAGGGTCATAGAGTGGACTTTCCCCAATCTCCTCCTGCATCCCTCGGAATCGCAGCAGATCTTGTTTGATTTCTTCGCGCGCAGAGCTCTTAAGCTGATACATCACTTCTGGAATCTCTGGTCCTCCCGGGAAATCGGACGACATAACCTGCACTACGCCTAAACGCGTCTTTGTGTCTCTTGACCAGAAGGCCGTTCGTCTCTCTTGATCGTCCGTCTCGCGGAGGGGAATCCATCCTCGATAATGGTACTCGGGATCGAACCAGTCTGGTCGGTCCATCCACTCTCTCTTAACGTATCTGCCAAATTCATCGAACTCATTGTGTTCCTGATGATAGATCGAATCCAGACGGTTGATATAATCCAAAGCGCCGCTAGGAACGACAGAGCAGTGATAATTAAGTCCGGTCCAATTCGGTGAGTGTTGGTCCTCCTCGTCTACTCGTTGGCTGAAGACCACAGCAACCCGTCCGCCTCCGTCGAGAAAAAGGGTGTTCATCCCGGCGCTCAAAGCCCCAGAAGGTCTGTGGGCCGAATGCCTCGCTAGAAGTTCGCTGCGCTGGAAGGTCCGACGCAGTTAGCTCCGTACGCGACAGAGGGGTATGATCAAGGAGAAGTCGAGTATTCGTCCGTACGGGCCAAGGTAGATGTAAGTGGGTAGGTGGAAGAAGGAAGAAATGTAGAGTAACGGAAAATGTTCATAGATAAGCAATAGAAACGCTATAACCACGGAAGATAGAGTGAGAGAAACTAAAACGAAAACACGTGTATGAGATATTTTAAGTCCGTCATCGCAGTCGAGCCCCGAGTATTTTTATTTTCTCTCCAATCATCGAGCCCCAATTTTTCAACTCTCTCATCCGGATAATCCTCCGTTCACACGGCGGGCTTCCGTCGGGGAGTCTCTGGGAGTAGTTAAACTCTTCTCACAAATTATGATCCTTCCGGTACTTGGAAAGGATCACCGGAGCGTTGGTTAGGTTGGATCGTGGCTCCCACGAGTCGAATTGCGGTCCATATCCTTCCCATCGCACCAAATATTTTATTGTTTTCCCCTTCTTGTCAAATTTGTGCGCTATAATTTTTTCCACCACGAATTCGACTTTCTCTTCCTTCCGGAACCGGGTCTCCGGTAACTTCGTCCGTTCTCCCAACTCCTCGGGCGATTCCACGTATTTCTTAAAATGTTCCACATTGAAAATAGGAAGACCGGGGTAGCGATTACTCATGCGAAGGCGGTAGACCCCTGGATTTATTCGCTGAATTACTTCGAATGGCCCGATCCATCGTTGGCCTAATTTCGCCCCGGGTCCTTTGGATTCCGCCCATTCCAAGGTGTGTGGATTGATCAGAATCCTCGCCCCCTTTTTTAGCTCTGGAATGGGCCGCCTTCCCTTGTTATATCCCATCGCCTGATGGTGCTGGCTGGGCCTTAGCAATCGCCTGACGAGCACTGTCCCGGTGCATTTGAATGTTTTCCAGGAACTCCGCTGCTTCTACCCGGTCCGTTGAATAAGATTTCTTTTCTTCTCGTTGGGCACCCCTCAGAAAATCGGAGGGTGCTGAGGGAGTAAATCCGTAGAGCAGGAAATTCGGACTAACTAAGGTCGACGAGTGGGGGTTTGAATTATATGCGAATTCCAGTAGGTGTATCCAAGAAGCCCATGAATTCTTATCCCGGGCGCAATAGGCCCTCAGCATCGTTTCTAACTGTTTGTTGACTATCTCAGTTTGCCCGTCATGCTGCGGATGGTGAGAAGAGGACAGCGCCATCCTGGTCTTCAAGAACTTGGCGACAGCTCTCCAGAAGTCCGACGTCCAGCGTGGGTCCCGATCCGAGACTATGCTGGACGGTAGCCCAAAACGGCAGGCAACGTACTTGACGAACAGCATTCCGAATCCCTCAGCATCGATGCCCGTCGTGGTAGGAATGAATACGGCGAATTTGGTAAGGCGACATATGAATACGAGCACAGCGTTGCATTCGTCGGACCAGGGCAAATCCACTATGAAATCCATAGAAATGGAATCGAAAGGTCGTGTAGGGATCGGATTCGGAACGAGGTACCCATAGCGCTTAAAGTTAGCTGCTTTTATTTTTTGGCAGACATCACAACTTTTACAGAACGCCTCCAGATCCACCTTCATGCGGGCCCAGTAGTACCGCCCCGATAGCTTGTTCCAAAGCTTCCTAGGTCCGGCGTGTGCGGTTTCGAATGGGCTTTCATGAATCTCTTGCATCAAGAAGTTTCGATAGTCTTTAGGGACACACAATCTTGGTTGGTAGTCGGCATCCCTGAAGAACAAGAGTCCATCCCGATTTTTGAAGTATCTGTACCCTGGGGTCCATTCTCCTTCGTCCGACCTGGGATCGCTCCAGATAGGTCCAAAAGCGGGGTCCGACAGGTATGCCGCTACGAACTTAAGCTGGAAATCGGGATCCATGGCAATGTGGATGTTAGGAGGGGGGTTATGAGCCCCCCAGTACTCCTCCGTTTGCTCTATCCCTTCCAGCTCTTCATTGTCATCCTCGTCCGCCACGTCTCCCAGTAACGGAAGACCGTCTGATTCGGAGCCTCGAGGATTGCTGTTTACTGCTTCCTCGCTGTTAGGCGCTTCTTTCCTCTGCGGCTTCCCTGCCTCCACCGGTCCTCTCTTAGCCTCCGCTAACGTCTTGCTCCTAGTGGCGATCCACGCTGAACGTTCTCCTTCGACGCAGTCTTCAATATTCCACGCCACAAAAGTAGCTCTTTTAGCTGGTTCGGTATCCAATTGCCTCTCCTGAGCCTCCGCTAACGTAGAATCGGTAATAATGGTTTTCTTGGAGTCTCGAATCGGAGAAATGTGCTCAGGAGGAGCTCTGGGCAGGCGCGATAACGGGTCTACGTTGGAATGTACCCTCCCTGCCCGATGAACAATTTCCAAACCAGGTGCGTACGCAGAGAATATCGAACCCCACGCGACTAGCCTTCGATTGGAGTTTTCGTAGGTTCGTGCCCATTGTAAAGCGGAGTGATCCGTGACAAGAAGGATCCTTTCTCCTTCAATATACGGTTGGAACCGTACTAGCCCCTCTTTAGCAGCCAGAGCTTCTCGCTCCGTCGTTGAGTATCGCTGTTCAGCTCCTTTGAAACGCCTGGAATAATAGGCGATCACCCTCTCTATATGTACTACCGTGTCCTCGAAGTCTTCTGCCCATCCTTGCACTGGCGGGCAGTCATTAAACTTGGGGCTGATTGTAGTCGTTAGCTTCGGAGGAGGCTGTCCGGCGTCGTAAGCTCTTTTTAACCTCGTATATGCTCTGGTTCCTCGCAGATCCCGTATTGCAATGGGCTGTATCTGCTGAAGAGCACATCCCGCTGCTTCATCAGAGGCGTCGGTGTACAATCGATACGGGAGGCCTTCGATGGGATGTCCCAGTAATGGTGCTTTTCTCAACGCGTTCTTAGCTTCCCTGAACGCGTATTCCTGGTCTCTTCCCCATTGCCACTTGCAATTCTTCCTCAAGAGTTGGAATAACGGCCCACAGATGTCTGCGTAGAACGGGATAAACGCCGAAAAATATACTACCATACCCAAAAAACCTTGCAAGTCCGACAGCTTTGCTGGCCTTTCCAATTCCAGAATCGCTCTCACTTTCTCCTCGTGGGTCGATAATCCCAATCTTGAGACTTTGTGTCCAAGTAGCAAGATGGAATCGTAAAAGAGATGACATTTATTCGGAGAGAGTGTAATTCCGGCATCTTCGATAGCCTTCAAGACCAGTTCCAAGTGCTTGAGGTGCTCTTCGTACGTGCGGGAGAAGATTACGATATCGTCGATGTACACCAGGCAAAATATCCACAGGTACGGCGCCAAAATGCCTTGCATGACCCTTTGAAAAATGGATGGCCCATTCCTGAGTCCAAACGGCATACGCCTGAATTGAAATAGTCCTCGGTGAGTTCTAAAGGCTGTTTTCTCTACGTCTTCATCTTCAAATTCCAATTGTGTGAACCCCGCCAGGGCATCCAGAGAAGACAAGACTTGCGCTCCCGAAATGGCCGATAGGATCTCGCTCTGCCGAGGTATAGGGAATTCGTCAGGGATGGTCACGGCATTCAGTTTCCTATAATCCACGCAAAAACGGGGTTTCCCGTTGCGGTAGGCTATAACTACTGGGGTGCTCCAAGGGCTAATGGAGGGCTCTATTACGCCTTGTTTGAACCACTTGTCCAACTGCTCGTCTATAACTTGACGTTTAGCTGGAGAACTCCCGTACATCGGGACGGCGATGGGTACTTGCCCGTCCACTGTGCGTATATGAACCTTTGCAGGGTGGTGTCCTAATCTCCCATCAAATCCGAACGCTTTTATCCTTCTCTCCAGCATTTCCCAAGCCTTCTCTCTCAAGTGGTCCGGGATGGAGCCTACATCAATTAATTCACGCAACTTTCTGGAATCCAAGTCATCAGTGTCGGGCATAGCCGCTGTCTTGGGTCCGTAATCCTCAGCTTCTATCTCCTCCTGTCTCCTTTCATTATCTTCGGTCGCCGGATCCTTCTGTAGGTCGGGATGGTTTGCCGACTCCTTCGGCGGTTCGGGTGATTCTTCTGGAAAACACAATGCGCAGTTAGGACTCTTTTTGTCCTTATGCTCATTGTGCGTCTTCCTTTCCTTCTCCTTGTCCATATTGATTCTGACAATGAGAGAAATGGCTTCTGTCACCTTTCGGTACTTCTCCCTGCTCTCGTCGTTGGAAGGTCGATCAAAATAATCAGCTGGGTCCGTCACCATACCAATTGCCTCTCCTTTGCGTATCATTCGAGGCTGATCTGTCGGATTGGCTACTGGGACGTATGGATTGCCGGCGGATATCAGCGTATTCGGTACCAGAAAGAATGAATCGTTCGAATTTGCCAATAAATTTTTCTCCACCAACCACTCCTTGTCTTCCTCGAAGTAACCATCCACCAACACGGAGCGGCTTTCGTGCGGCCTGAATTTGTAGTCATAGGCTGCTCTGAGTATCCTCTTCTCCTCCCCAAACTTCGCCGCAAGTCGCCGTCTCCGAGCTAGCTTGTTGCGATGTAACTTCGCCTTCTCTAACCTGCCGGGCGATTTTTTGATAAAAAGAATACGCTTGAAGTCTGTTGTCCTCGCGACGTTCTGGGCTCGCACTGTGTAAGCCCAATCCTGGAAATGAATTCGAGAGCCTCGTTCCACGTTCCTGGTAAGCGCGATCTCGTAGGTTAGCTGATAATCCACCCCCAGCAGAATCGGAACGCTCATGCCCGGTACAATATACGCTTCTGCTTCCGTTTCCAATTCCACGCCTTCCTCGGACATGGTAAAAATTGGTATGGTTATATATCCTCTTATTCCCGATTCCTCCTGTGTTAACTGAAGGAGTTTTATGGGCATCCCTTCTTTGATAGGCGGTGGATTAGGGAGACTTTGGTATAGTTCTTCGGACATCAAAGTTATATCTGCACACGTATCGATTCTTAAATCCAAGATCGGACCTTCTTGATTTCCTACTCTTCCTCTTACTGACAGAACCGATGTTCCCAAGGCAGATCGGCCAGCTGCCGCTCTACGTCTTTTAAACAGACGCACCGAATTCTCCACAGGTCGATCCGGTGAGGAATTACGAGTATCATCCTTCTCACCCGATGGGGGTGCGTCTCTCTGCTCGGAAAGGTAGGCTTCTTTGATGACGTTTTCATCATCCACGTCCATCTCGCTCTCTTCCTCGCTTTCCAACGACTGCTCCTGAGCCGGAAATTTTCCATCATTAAGCCAGAACTCCTCTGCCATTCGATCCTCTCGACTCCGTCGGCTTCGGAAGGCGCTCTCCTCTTCGTATTCTCCAACTTCTTCCAAAATGCCGAATCTGGCTTTCTCTTTCGTTCTCCACTCTGCTTCCGTCTCATCTTCGACCTCCTCCATGCCCGCGAAGAATTCTCTTCGAGGTGCACTTGTTTTCGTGTCCGAGCCCGTTGCCATTTTGCCGAAGTCCATTCCTGACTGATCGTTCTTTTGAATGGCGGCGTTCGATGGGGAATCAGTCTGTGGCCCGGAAATCTTGTGATCCGAGCTGCCCATCGTAGCCTTACTGGTCTTACGCTCTGAGTCATTAATGCTCAAAACTGCCTCATCAAAAAACGACCCTTCCCCCAGCCGATCCAGATTCCCCGCGGACCTGGACAACGTCTGGTTCAAGAGGACCGAGAACGCGCTCTGGTACATAGTTTCTTCCTCTGACGGCTCCGTGACTGATACCAGTTTTGCGTTTCTTTTCACTCCTTCGCTGTAGACCACGTAATGCGGGCACTCGCGATTCCAATGCTTTTCGCTCCCGCAGAGTCTGCATGGTCCTGGAGGTAATTTTCCCAGTTTCGTGACCACTGCATCTTCTTTCGGAAACGGGTATCCGCCCGCAGGAGGTGGCCTTGACCTTTCCTTCAAAGTTGCGTATACTTGTTTCAGAACTTCATCTTCCATTGAATCCCCGAAAGCGATTTCACTTCCCGGAGGGTCTAGAACATCTGAGTCTTGACCCTCCGCCGAGTTGAAATGAGCCTGTTTCTGCATATATCTCGGTTTATCAGGCGAGTAACCCAGCGATTTCAAAGTGGCTACGAGGTTTTCCTGATTAAGGCCCCTGCCGCCTTCGTTTTTCCAAGCGTTGACCAGGGCCGCTTCATGTTCTACCACCTTAGCGTACAGAATCATGGTACTCGGCACGTTCTCCAGGATCAAGATGGGTCCCCAAGACACAGGCGCTTTCTCCATGATATGGTAAACTTCTCCGGCGCCCCCGTTGTCAGATATGACTAACATCCTCGTCCACATTGTTCGCCTGGCGACAAAAGCCTGAGGAGTTTCTGACTCGTGTCCCTTCTGTCGGAAGCGTTGGACTTCGTATTGTCTGTTCATCTTCCTTTGCCAAGTGCGTCCGAGGTACATATCCTTGATAGCTTGGAGGTACAGGATCCAATGTGATCTCATGGTTGCCTGCTGCTCGCCGGGGAGGCTCGCATACCAGATCTGGACCGGCGAATCCGTGGTCAGGCGCATTCCCAACCAATATCCTAGGGCTTGTGGGATATCGCCTCCCAAATGAGCTCGTTGTGCCACATCCCAAAAATACTTAATGGCTGTGTCGTGATCCCCGTCCCAGGTAGGTAGATCTTGCAACTTTAATTTCGGTTCAATCGTGGGCGCAACAGTTCCGTAAGGTGGAATCGGACGATTAGGATCTACAGCCGCGGCTCCGTTACCTCCAGGAGGTCCTGGCGGTCCAGGATCGCCAGGTGGTCCAGGCGGACCGCGAGGCCCAGGCGGACCACGAGGTCCGATTCGATGATTGCCTCCAAAATCTCCTCCATGTCCACCTCCTCCATCGCCCCCTCCACCTCCACCGCCTCCTCCACCGCCTCCAGGCGATGGTGAGTTCGGTGAACCCGGCGTGAAGGGCGGAGTAAATCCTCCTCCTGGAGGAGGGGATCGATCTCCGTTGCCTCCCCCTCCTGTAGGGCCAGGAGCAGGTGTTTTACGGCCCGCAAGACCTTCTCCTCCCTGCTTCGACCCCGAAGCCGGAAACGCTGTCGTTCTGGTTCCCTCTTCGTGGAAGGTTCCTACATGCCGGACTGGGGATGGAGCTTTCGGGGTAGAACTAGACGGCAGATCATCGTACGTGTTCTCCTTGCCTCGCAAGTCGGAAGCTAGAGGGAAAGAGTGAACATCGAACGGGTTTGAAGGTCGAGCTTGAGGGACCTGTCGACCAGTAAAGTTCGATGCTTGGAATCCTGCACCAAATGTCGCCCGATATTGATCTCCCACTCCTCCCATGGGTCCCGCAGCTAAGTTCTGTAGCACATTCGGCACCGCCTCCGCTCTAGGAGCTTGGTGGGAAGGTGAGCCCCCCACGTTCGACCAGTGACTCAAAAAAGATTTGGAGGGTCGATAGGGCGTCTTAGGCGCCAACAGCGGTTCTCGGACGGTTTTTTCAGCGAATTCGGTAGGGGACCGTAAGGGAGATCGATGGCGTTCGGAGTAAGGCTGAGGATAAACCTGCGAATAGGGAGTAGAGCCTGAATGCTCTGCTTCCTTTTGCATCGGAGTCGTTATGGACTCCGGCTGTTTACCTTCCTTAACGGTGGATTGCAGCGAGCGAGAACTTTCCGTTTCGGTTTCACCTCGGGTTCCGGTGTAGTAACTCGTATACGAATTACTGACCGCATTGTTCTGCAGCCTAGTTATTATGTCCTCCCAGTTGTCCTTCATAATATGCAATCGCTCATCAGGACTTCGCTCATGAAATTGTCCCTCGTAATGATGTGGATAGTATGCCAGGATGGGACGCATTTTCTCGTCAGGGGAGACCAGTTGACTCACTTCATCCTGAAGCTGTTGGGTCGTAGACGCCGGGGAGAAAGCTTCAATGCTATGTGGTTGTTGGCTTTCCTTCCTGTACTTCAAGAAAAATTGATGTCCCAAATCTAATCGGCTTCGTAGCAATTCCCAAGCCATCAGTAGTCGAGCGATATCGTTTGTCTCTTGAAGAACGGGAAGGAATAAATCCTCGGGATCCACGTGGAAGTACCCCGTCCGGCCCGGTACCAGCAATGAAGCTTTATAAAGGAACTCCTGCAATTCGGTGACTACTCGGCTCACACGCCGATAAAGCTGTTCCTCCAATCCATATCTCGCGGTTCCCTCGGGCCTGAATTCTCCTCTGTCTATTAAATCCTTCCGCTCCAACGTCGTCATCAACGCGAGCATCTGGACTGAATTAGCCGTAGAGGCGCTGGCGGAGTTGATAGATTCCCCAGACCTCTCGTATTCCTTCACTAACCGTTCCATCCTTACTGCGTCGTCCTCCCTTAAGCTCCGTTCCTCTTGACTTCGATTCGCTGCTGAAGCAGGGTTTAGCTGGTAATCCATGGACAGGTCTGAGAATTTGTGGGTGGAGTAAAGACGCCGACGTCCGGCAATAGGAGCGTGTAGCGTGACTCCACGGACCGTACGGGAACCCGTGAACTGAGAATTCCGAGCAGCTGCCCAGCGTGTGAATGAACTTGAAGCTTCTTCTGACCTCGTGGTTCGCGGAGTCGCGTCCCGGGTAATGGGAGTAGCCGATGAACGGGTCCACGGTCTCGGATGAGGTGAACTGAAAAATTCCCCGGTATCGTCGAAGCGGACTCGTCGAGAATCCCTGCTTGTATGACTAGTGGTGAGGTGAGGGGGTGTGTCCCGGGAGGTGTTGGGACGAGCAGGATTCGAGGTACGCGGTTTAATGTATGACTCGTCAGGAGAGCCGGCCAGGGTGTCGACAGTTCCGGA
>JAHHPV010012170.1:0-11932 GCA_023547045.1 Mycena sp. WM
TGGATCACTGAACCGGTGTGAGGAATAACCTGCCCTCACAAAGTGGACGAATCCGGAACTCCACTCTGGCTACTTTCCGGCAGGATCTATCGATCCCCCCTTACCGAGCGCGAGGAAGGTTTCCCTCTCGCGCTTCGGCTAGCTTGCGCTCAGACTTACCGAGGTCGCGCGTCTTTGACCCAACTAAAGCCTCCTCGGCTAAGTCCTCGAAAAGAATCGACGAAGAGGGATCGGGAGTTCCTACGCCTACTCCGATCTCCAGATCGGCTTCCCGATCTACTTCACCACCCAAGGTGGAAACCCATCGAGCCTCATCGCCGGGGTTGTTCTCCAGCCCAGCGGCGGCGCGAACACGTAAGGCGGCTCGCGACGGTAAAACTGTAGTATTCCAGACGCTGCCGCCCACGACGCGAGTCTCAAAACCTAAGCCCAACAGTGTCTCCATTTTGGATCCCATCACCACCAGAGAAACTGCTCACGCCTCGTCACCCAAGGACTCATCTATGTTCCCCTCCTCAGCGGAGAAGGAACTCAAGCTGCATAGCACTCCTCGACGAGCGACTGTCCGTTCAGCGACCCCGACGTCTTCAGACAAATCACACTCCTCCGACATACCTAATCCTGGAGATTTCCACTCGTCAGATCCGTCCGGTATGGATAGAGGTTATGCCATGTCCAACATGGCCGACCTGGAGCGGGAGTACCTAACGGACTCGCCGAACAAAGCCTCTCTATTCAAACGAGCTACCGGTATCGCGAGCAAATCTACAATACAATCGGTTTACATAATGGACCGGGGTGTTAGCTCTAGAGGCCGAGCCGTCGCTCGTTTTGGCCTAGAGACCTCCTTCCAGCTCTTGACCGAGAAAACGCTACGCGACATGGACTCTCTTCTGTCCCGTGCCTCTAGCCTAGTCCCCGGACGCTCTTCCCACTTCATCGTGGACCCGGACTCTTCGTTCATGACCGTACTCAAAAATGCGGGTGACCTCAACGAAATGATGGTATCCTGGAGCGCTCTCAGCGAACGGATGGATCTGGCCCAAAGGAGCCTTGATAAATACTTGAAGCAGTTTAAGACGCAGGACTCACCGGGCAACTGGGATTCGCTTCTTCTTACTCCAACCTCGACGTTGCCAGAAGTATACGCCTCGCTCCCAATTGAGAAGACTCCTACCGAGAAGGTCAGCTATCTCTATGACAGTGTTCCCAACCTCCAGAAACTATGGCCGAAAGGTTATCTTCCCTTCTCAGGATCCATTTTTGACCAAACCAGGGTACCGTCGCACCTGAAAGAAGACTTTCCCGACAGAGAACCTGAGGAGCTCCCAGTCGCCTTCCACTACTCCGCGGATGGCGAAAGGATCGAAATCCCGGCGTCGACTAAATCGAGCTATGGGGTGGGGCCCGAATTTCTTCCTCCAGTTGACGAGGAAACGCCTCATCCGAGACGATCATACACCCGGGCTCGTTCTGAATCCCCGGTACGTAGTCGTTCTGGGAGGATTCATCCGAGGGCAGAGACGCCGAAGAAGACCTCCAACGCGAAGGCTGACGCAATCAATCCGCTCCCTGCGAGCACGAGCATTTCAGGAATAATGAGTGCGGGGACTCAGTTCAAGAAACCTGAAGATAACCTCATACCGAAGTCCCCGAATCAAAGTGCTCTGCAATCTTCCGTACCGGGGCTTGGTCTCCCAAATCCTCTACAAGGGATGGCATTTGGATCTTCAGTATATTATACTGCGGCCAATCCTATGGATTCCGTCAGCCAAGCCCGGCGAGAGAAAGGAAAGCAGCGTGAAAGACCGGTGCTACCGACTCTACTGGAGGAAAAGAGCCTTACCAGCCACCGCAATGTGAACGAACGGAGACCGAGTCATTCTGACCCTTACCGCGGATGACCACTCCCTCCTCATATGGATCCTCAGCCTTCAAGGAGGAGAGACGTAAGTCGAGATCAGGATGAGCCTCCTCGCCAGGCCGCTAACAGTCGGGATCGAGGGCTGCCCCTTAGAGCGAGCGCGAATCCACAACAGGAACCTGACCGTCCTTTCGGTCAACGGACAGCTGGCGGGACGGGCGGAAGCGGGGATCCACCTGATGGTGATGACGATGGAGGAGGCGACCCTCGTCGTGATCCCCCTCCTCGTCGATCGGGACGACCGCCTCCTAGGCAAAGGAGAGACAGAACTCCCCAGGATAGGCGACCGAATCACTCTCACTCACCTCCGCATGATTCTCCTCCTCCCTCGGACTACGGAGGCGACTACCCTAGCTCCAGCGGCGACTCTTCGCGGGGAGGGAAGTCGGACCGTCGCTTCCCCTACATTGCCCCAGGAGCGCCGTACGGAACAATGGTACCGACGATTGACCTGAAGCTGAAGCCTGAAGCCCTGCCGGAATGGGATGGAAACCACGATACCGCCATAGACTACTTTTGGGCCGTTTACCAAATAGCAAATTTGATAGGATGGCTCCCCCGTGCTCTAGGATTCTGGCTACCGACGCGTCTGAAGGAAGCTTCCCCTGTACAACTTTGGTTCTCGACTCTCCTGGCTGCAAGGCAACAGGAGATGCGAACCCACTATTTGATCTATCTCCAGGTTATCAAAGATAGGTATCTGGGAAAGAGGTGGCGTCTCAAGATGAATGTCAAGTTCGAGCAACAGATTTTCCGGCAGCCCGGACATGAGAAGGAGTCACCCCAGACGTTCCTAGGTCGCCGTGTGCGCTATACCCGTCTCCTCACTGTCTCGGACGATGGAGGATCAAATGAAGTCTTCCAAGTAATGCGGACTGCTCCAATAGCTTGGAGCACCATCCTAATCCTGGAAAACATCAACTCGGTGGAAGAGCTGTACGAACACGTGAATGAACACGAGGAAGAGTTGGTGGACGTTGTGTCGAGGAGTTCATCCGACGCGCTCACGGCGCACAATCTTCCGTCGGCGCTTCGCCGTCTGGGATTCTTTCAGAACCAGCCTTCCTCCCTCTCCTACCCTCGTCGAGAGAAACGAGTGAATTTCACGGAAACGGAGAATGACGAGGATCGGGGAGAGGAGCCGACAGGCGTTACGGCGGAACCATTTGATTCGCTTGAAGACGAGCCTACTGTCCGGGGCGTTTACCAGACGCTCGTGCGGCGTCAGCGTCCGCCTCCCAAAGGTGGATACCCTTTCAAAAAGAACGATCATGTTCTCACAAAGATGGGACGCGAGCCGCCGTCTCCTTGCAAAGTATGCGGTAGCTCCAAGCATTGGGATAGGGAGTGTCCTGATTGGAATGTGTACATCGAAAAGCAGAAGCGCGGAGCCCTGCTTGTGACTTCCAGTACAGCTGCGGACGAAGCCGAGCTCCTGTATCACAGCGCGTACCTGGTGTTCATGGAAGGGAGACTGGCTTCGGAGTCTTTTTAGCTGCGGCCGCTCCTGATCATGTCGGGAGTTCCCTCCCGACTGAAAAGGCGCATAAGCCCGTTGTGGAACCATCGGATATATTTGAATCACTCGTATCGGACACCCTATCGATTAGTGGAGAAGTGTTGCCGCTGAAAGAGAAGATACGGCAAACGCTAGCTGTACAGGTGGAGGAAGTCGAAGACGAATACTGGGAGCAGGAAGCGAGGATGCCCAAGGCTAGGATCGGAATCATCGAGGATATGGACCAATTTGAGGAAGAAACTGCTGAGAGCGAAACCACCGAGTTGGGCGCAGCAAGCCCCACCGAGCGCTTGAAGGAAGTCGAAGCAGTGAATCATGAAGCTCTACCCCCGCCGTCGTCAGAGCCCGACCCGATCTTCCTTCGCCCCAAGAGAAATGCGAAGCTGGGCGACTCCGCGCTGGGAGTCTCGGTCCTATCAGTGAGGGGCTGGATCGGATCGTTAGAAGATGCTGAGGTGGATTTGAGACTGGACTCGTGCGCCGACATCACACTCGTCTCGGAAGAGGCCCACGCGAAGCTGATAAACCCGCCTCCCATTAGGCAGGGACACAAAATGAGTCTAGCCCAACTCACCGACAAAAGGACCACTATCAAAGGATATACGAAGCTCCGGGTCCTCATGAAGACGACGACGGGAGAAGTGCTGGTTCTAGAGGCTGAAGCCTATGTCGTGCGAGGGATGACGGTCCCTATCCTGCTGGGAGAGGACTTCCAACTCAATTACGAGTTGGGAGTCTGCCGGAATGTCGAGAGCGGCTCAAAGATTCTGTGGAGGAACCTTCCTTACGAAGTCGTCGCGACAGGAGTAGGGCCGTACCCGGGCCAAACCGAAGTGCATAATTTGGCAGCTGGACTGACTGTTCATTCAAGGTCCTTGACGAGAGCTAAAGAGCACAGGCGGAGAAAGTCTCGAAGGCGTCGGCGGGCTCTACGCAACAGACGAGAGGAGCGCATTATTCGAGCGTCTCAGGACTACAGGATCCGCGCGAATGAGTGCAAGCTGGTAAGGGTAGACGGGGATTTCAGTACAGACAAAGAATGGCTTGTGGAACGGAATCTACTTGCCAATGCAGAAGACTCCTTCTTTACGATCCCCAACACGCTCATTTCGGCTCGCATGCCTGTGGTACCTATAAGCAATATGAGCTCCCGACCTCGGATGATTCGAAAGGGAGAAATACTCGGCACTATGAAGGATCCCCAAGGGTATTTCGACGTGCCGAAATCGGATGCAGAGCTGAAGGTCATGAAGGCCAGGAGCGCCCTCCTGTCGAAGATTATCGAAAACAGGAGCTCTGTGGAGTCATCAAGAGAGCCGCGAAGGAGGAAGCAGCCCGAAAAGGCTATCAGCACGAGGATTCGGACAGATTTTGACAGGGGAGTCCCTCCGGATGAAGAGAACCGGAGGAGAGGGGTGCACGTCCGTGATGACGCCGGACGGGTGCCAGACCAGAGAGGAGATATCGGAAATTCGAACGGCGACGGCGAAGTACTTGTCGATGAACCCGAGCAGTACGGTCCAAAGACAGCGGCTATGCCGGATATCTCCTCGTACCCGTCATCTAAAATGGAGGAGCTGCTGGACGTCGGATCACTGCCTGAAGAACTGAAAGATCGGGCCTGGGAAATGCTGAGGCGACGAGTAGGCGCTTTTGGGTTTGACGGGCGTCTAGGCCACATGAAAGCTCGGGCGTCTATCCGTGTGAAGGAAGGGATCAATCCCATCGCCGTTGAGTAATCGATGAGCAGCTAGAGAAGTGGTTTGAACAAGGAGTGATCGAGCCTTCCGTCAGCCCTTGGAGCGCGCCAGTGGTCATAGCGTACCGTAACGGGAAGCCGCGATTCTGCGTCGACTACTGCAAGCTTAACGCTGTCACGATAGGAGACGAATTCCCCATCCCTCGCCAGGCGGAAATCTTGCAATCGCTGTCTGGAGCGCAGGTGCTTTCCTCCCTTGACGCGCTAGCAGGATTTAATCAGTTGGAGATCGCGGAGGAGGACATCGAAAAAACGGCCTTCAGGACCCATCGAGGGCTGGTGCAATTTAAAAGGATGCCGTTCGGTCTGCGAAACGGACCGCCGATATTTCAAAGGATCATGCAAGGAGTTTTGGCCCCGTACCTCTGGTTATTTTGTCTCGTATACATCGACGACATAGTAGTGTACTCCAAAAGCTACGAGGATCACATTGAGCATTTGGACCGAGTGCTTGGAGCTATCGAAGAGGCAGGAGTAACGCTCTCGCCCACGAAATGCCATTTGTTCTACTCCTCAATCCTCTTGCTAGGGCACAAGGTGTCGCAGCTCGGTTTGTCCACCCATCTGGAAAAAGTCAGAGCTATACTGGAGTTAGAACATCCTCGCAAGTTATCGCAACTGCAGACCTTTCTAGGGATGATGGTATACTTCTCCAGCTTCATCCCGTTCTACGCGAACATTTGCGCTCCACTTTTTAAGCTACTGCGAAAGGGAGCAAAATGGGAGTGGGGAACTGACGAAGAGTTCGCGTTCCGAGCCGCGAAACTCGCTTTGCAGCGCGCGCCATTGCTAGGGCACCCGATCGAAGGCCTTCCATACCGCTTGTACTCCGATGCATCCGACGAGGCTGCTGGTGTAGCGCTCCAACAGATTCAACCCATAAAGGTTGGAGACTTGAAAGGAACCAAAGTCTATGAGCGCCTGCAAAAAGCCTACGACGACGGCCAACCACCTCCGAACTTGACCACTAGGTTATCGTTGAAGTCGGACGACTTGATGAGGGCGAAGGAATGGGGCTCAACGCTAGATGATTCGGTGGTCTACATCGAGTGGGTAATCGGCTACTGGTCGTGATCATTCAGAGGAGCAGAACTGCGTTATTCAACAACGGAAAGAGAGGCATTGGCCGCAAAGGAAGGACTCGTCAAATTTCAGCCTTTCATAGAAGGCGAAAAGATCTTGTTGGTAACAGATCATTCTGCCTTGCAATGGGCGCGGACGTACGAGAACTCGAATCGTCGGCTAGCCGCCTGGGGATCGATCTTCTCGGCTTACGCCCCGGGACTAGAAATAGTCCATCGCCCAGGGAGAGTGCATTCCAACGTAGATCCACTGTCCCGGCTGCCCAGAGCTCCACCACCGCATGTATCTCCCTTGAGAGATGACAGCGTCGCGATCGAAATGTCAAACGACCTCGGAAATGCGCAAGAAGAGTGGGCAGAACGCGAACCCGCTCTGCGTGCAACGTTCGCGGCCTTCACGCTCGATGATGCCTTAGAAGACAGGAAATCGGGTTTCATGACGACGAGGAGTAAGGCGAAAAGGAAGGACGACACCTCCTCGGCGACGGCTAAATCCACCGCCGAGGCTGGGGGGGGGGAACCTTTCGAATCTCTCCCTGAACCTCTCGAATCTCTTCCTGAACCTCTCGCATCTCTCCCTGCATCGATGCTGCCCAAGCCAAAAATTCCGGCCGCCAAGCAGGAGGACCTAGCCGAAGCTGAGGAAAAGGAGTTCGCGGCTGCGGATGATGAGGGCAAACTGGATTCTATTGAGCCAACAGCGGAATACTGGGGGGCACTGAATCCTCCTCCCAACGTACACATAGGGATGGCTGAGGATTTTAGAGCCAGCTGGGTAGCTGCCTACGAAAAAGACGCAGAATTCGGCAAAATATGGGCGGACCCGGACGTCGTTGCGGGCATCTGGAAACCAGGTCAACGATTCTTCAGGAACGAGGAAGGGTTGCTATTCTTCCGAGACGCGGACTACCAGCCTCGACTATGTGTCCCAAGTCTCAAAAGAGGACTCGTCAAGAGCGAAGCTCATGAGACTCCTCTGGGTTCGGCCCATATCAGCCCTGACAGGCTATGGAGCAAGCTGTCTTCTAAATTCTACTGGCATCGGATGAGAAAGGACCTCGAGGAATTTTGTGACTCATGCGACATCTGCCAGAAAATCAAGACGAGGAACTTCACTCGGTACGGCTTCTTGATCCCTAATCCTATACCTCACTGTCCGTACGAGTCCATTTCCCTGGACCTTATTGTGAATCTCCCATGGTCTGAGGATTACAACGCGATCCTGGTGGTAGTAGACCGACTTACCAAGCACGCTTCCTTCATTCCTACCACCTCTGGGTTAACGGCTCAAGGATTCGCGGACCTCTTCGTGGATCACGTAGCTTCTCGATTCGGGCTCCCCGACAACATTATAGCGGATCGGGATCCCAGATGGACTTCAGATTTCTGGACGGCAGTCTCGGCAGTAGTCAAAACGAAGATGTCGCTATCTTCATCTCACCACCCGCAGCACGATGGGCAGACTGAAAATGTCAATCGGCAGTTGGAAACTTTACTGAGAGCCTACGTAGCCGGTGACAAAGAGAACTGGTCCAAGTGGCTAAAGTTGCTTGAGTTCTCCTACAACTCTAACGTCCATTCTTCGATTGGCACCACCCCTTTCCTTCTGCTGTACGGGTTTGAACCTAAAGCGCCCCTCGACTTCCTGCTACCCAAGGAATGGTCGGCTTCAGCGCCAGTCGGGATGCGGAAGGAAACCAGCGCCTACCTTGACGCCTTGAAAGTACACCGCGAGAATGCCTGCCTGGCCATAGCCAAAGCTCAACATTCGCAAGCTCAATCGTATAACCGAGGAAGGAAGGAGGTCCCTGAATTCAGAGTCGGTGCTAAAGTGCTCGTGAACCCCCACTCTTTGGAATGGATCGAGTCAAAGGGCGAAGGCGCCAAATTGGTGCAGCGCTGGATAGGTCCCTTCGAAGTTCTGCAGCGAATTAATCCCAAGACTTACCGGTTAAGGCTCGACGACAGATACCCTGGATTCCCCATCTTCAGCTACGATCACCTAAAGCCATATCGACACGGCGAAGACGAAGATGGGAAGCCGCGTCTCCGGTTGCCAGACACCAGGGATTCCGCGCTGGCCTCGGAAGAGTACGAAGTTGAAAGGATTGTGGGCAAGCGTTACGACAAATCGAGAAGACAGAACCTCTGGCTCGTACGTTGGAAGAACTACGGGCCGCAGCACGATTCGTGGCAAACCAAGAAGGACTTGAGAAACGCGCCGGAGTTGGTGCGCGCGTTTGAAAGAAATCAGAAGGGGCGAAGATGATCGGGACGAGGCCCGATCAACCGGCCGGCATGAATGCCGACTTTGTATTTGTATCCTTTTCGGTCTCCGCGGAAGTGTTTTCTTGTATTCTCACTCTAGATCGGCTTTCACTATACCCGTCCCGTGGATCCTCGTGGACCGATTCCATCGATAAGCCGGGACGTCTCTTTGTCCTAACTCTCATATCCCTATCACTTTAACTCTCCTCTTTCTTCCTCTTTCTCCTATATCTCTCGGATCGCCTCGCATCTAAATCGCTCAGAGCCTAGCCTACTCGAATAGTCGGTTGTGCGAAGCCCTGTGCGGAGAGCTTGTATCAGTCGGATAGCCGCTCTTACAGATCTCCAATATATCCCCGTTTCTCTGTTTTACTCCATGGATCCCTTGTATTTCCAAGATGGACTAGGAAATCTCCTCACTCCGATCTGGTCTAAGAAGGGTCAGATCGATGTGTGCTCTATCTTATCGACTCCCTCTGAAATCGCCTCCCAAATCATGGATTACCGCCAATTCGCTCCAGCCATACTGGACCCAGATGTTAGCCTCGAATTATTGGAAGGACTCGATTTCACCTCTAAAGCGGTGTGGTACAAAAGCTCCGAACACTGGAAGCCTTGGATCCCCACTGCTCCCCCACCGATGTCCGCTTTCGAAACCGAGTCAGAACTGGACCTTCTGGCCATTTGCTTCAGTCGCGAAGCTGTGGACACGGAAGACACCTCGTACGAGGACTACGACTCTGACCACCCAGTAGAACCGGTAGAATGCTACGCCGGATGCCATATAGCTCGCCACTGGACCGAGGAGGCTACCTACCTGGGCGGCCGCCTCCACAGTATCGCTCTGAACCTGGCGAGGTCGAGCGACTTCTATTGCTTCGGTGCGCCGACTTATCGCTTGGGCGACATGCCCTCCGCAGTGGACGACGCTCAGATCAAAGGACTCTTTACCTCAGAGCGCAATGCTCAGAATGCTGCGAGGAAAGTCCGTCGGCAGCTCCTCAGCTTGCTAGGTTTCCTCTCGTGGTTCCTGTCAGTGGTTAAGCTAGAACACACCGCGCTATCCGACAGCGACAAGAAGTATCTTGTGAGCCTCCGCCTGAGTGAGCGCCCGAAAGTCGGAGGTGTATTCGACCTCACCAGAGACATACACGAGATTAATTTCGCGCACCTGGCCAACAACGGGATAGGATTTCACTACATCTGGACGGCGGAGGAGGAACGTAACCGTCGGCTCCTGCGTTTCAGCCCAAGGTACTACAGTGAGGTAGCCCAATTGCTATCCACGACTTCCGAGGATCTTGCGCGCGACTCGGACCTCCACAGTTTTGCCGAATGGAAAGAAGATCTCGAAAATTCCAATTGGCTGGGTGAAAACCTTCGCGCGGGGAAGATAGGAATCACCGTGACCAACTTCCGTCCCTCCATGAAGTACGCTATCGTGGATCGCCGATTGTATGGGTCGCGAGACCTGACCAATTGGTATACCATCCGCGTATACGCGGAGCGCTTCAAGGCGTTAGTAAAGGAAACTCAAAGGGGAACAACCTGCACCTTCTTCCGGAACAACCCCATTCGCTTGGACGAACCCCCTTACTCTCGTCCACCGATGAACCATGAGTTCCTCCTCACCGACTTCGCTGATCGTGAAGTGGGGCCCGCGCTACCTGAAATCGATATATGGTATGAATCGACCGTGATTGCGCATGAACGGGCTAAGAACCTATACGCCCCGCGTACCGAGGAGGACCGACTCTTCAATTCCTTCAACGGCGGTCGTAGTGGGACAAGCCCATTGGATAGAGGAGCCGGAAATGCCGGTCTCCGGCGCGCTAATATAATCGCGGGAACCGCCTCCTCCTCCAGTCAATCGTATGGAGACGTCCTGGACCCATCCCCTCTGAAGGAGCGCATGGGGTTGCCAACGCTAAAGGGTCTCTCGCCTCCGCCATTACCTCGCTCGAGGAGTCTCAGCCCGGACCGTCGCGTAGAAGGAACTTGGGGCCGGAAAATGCTCTCAGCTCCTGTAGCATCGCGGGTACGCTCCCCGCGCTCTCTGAGCCCGCAACCTCGGCGACAGGAGAGAGGAGTGGACCGCCGACCGCGCACTCCGAGTGTGGCGCGAACTCTGGACTCGAGAGACGAGGACGTGAGCTCGGACGATAATGCAGACGTCACGACGGACGGTGGAAGGTACTACTCGGACGACAAGGCCGCTTCTGTAAGCCGAAGTAGCATGCTAGGTGACGACTCGCGTTTCTCTCCCCGTCACATCGGAGACGACACTCCATTTCGTAGCTCTGGCGGTTCAGCTCACACTGTGGACTACCAAGTGGAGGAGACCGCTGTCGATGCTATTTCCGCCTGGGCCGCGACCGTCGTGGAATCCGATCCTAAGAGTCCCGCTTACGAGCCCCTGAACTGGAACTACGAGTGGCTCGACAAGGCTTATTTCTCGACGGACGATCCGCGTACAGAATTAAGGCTCAAGGCTCTGGCGGCAATCTATGACACCGAGATGAGCAACATCCGGGTAGTTCTAGAGTACGCTATGCGATACGGGATGCAGTTCGACTTATTCATCAAGCTGGAGGATGCGGGCCACTTTCGCAACTTGCAGCTGTCGCCGCTCGCTCAGAACACTCTGCCAGCTCTCTACGAGATGGGGTACAACGACCCTGTCATGAAATGGGGAGGGACCGGTGACACTACCCAGTATGGACAGTACATCGGCTCCCTGTTCAGTCTCCTGCAGAAGCCCAACGCGGTGGCCTTCATCGCTATGGGCGGCGTTTGCAAATTTGTGGCCGAGCTGTTCGCGCCCGACTTGGCGTACCGTTTCGTGCGTGGGCCGAGCGAGTTAGTATCCGAATTGGGAAAAGGGAAGACGGCTCGCCTCATGATCAACGGGCAATCCACTCTGTGCCTCACCGATCAGGTCAGCCACGTCGACGTGTCCATCTTGCTGGGACTGGTTAAAGGAAAGAACGTCAACGAGGAACGCTCGCTCTGGCCGGCCCAAGCGCTCCTGGAGCAGCACAGTGCCCACGTGAAGGGGTACCTCTCATCCAGAGCGTACGAATTGCTGAATCACATACGCTCGATGATCATGGAGGAGAAGATTTACGACTGGAAGACCCGGACGGAATGGAAGACGGCACTACGCGGCGGCAGCAAAGGGACTCACGCACCGGTCTTTATCCCGACTAAGGAGGATTTCGCGAAGGGCAAGAATATTCTGGAGAAGTCGTTCCCTGTGGAATGGCAGCATAAGGCAGTGAGCAGTATCGTGCTCCCTGAGCGGTTTGAGCCTGCGGATGAATTCGGAACCCATGCGCATCAGGCCTAGGGGGGCTCTGTAACGGGTCAGCCTGGGTCTG
>JAHHPV010012171.1:0-11759 GCA_023547045.1 Mycena sp. WM
GCTAGGTGGAATTCCGCGAGGAGTAGGACCGTTGTCTGGGTCTAACCCACATACGCGCGGCTTGTGATCCGTCAGGATCGCCCGTTCAAGTGTTTCCCCTTGACGAGCCTTCCCAGGTCTCACAAAGTGGACAAACTGGGAACACTTGAGCGTCCTGGCCGATCGACGCCGTAATTCCAGAACTCCCGCGTTCCGAGAACGAGGAGTTACTAGGAAATTCAATTTGCCCCTACCTGATTCGGCGAGCTCTCGTGTTAGAGCACATACTCGTTCGTCCGCAGCTCGTTCAGTCAATCCCGTCGACGAAGCCGAAATTCCGGATACTTGGAGAGCGAGATCCAGGTCTGTCTCGCCTAGGAAACCTTCTCCTCAACCCGCCGGGGAAGGCTCTTCTTCTCGACCCATTACGGCTTCGAGACCGAAAATAGAGAAGGCCCAGCTTTTCAAAGGAACTTTTCAAACTACTCGCGCCCTAGGGAAAGCGATCCCGGAATCCCCTAGAGCCCTCGCTGTCAGCCAATCTCAGTCGATTAACGTCACGTTCGGTACTGCTCTCGACTCTCCCCTCGAATCTGAAGACCCCCGGGCGTATACTAAACCGTCGGGAACGCCTTCCGACATGGCTACCGCTACTATGGAACGAGAAGCTTATGTTGAACAACCTGCTTACTCTCGGGAACAAGCGGTGACGGCTATGGCGGAATTAAAAGCTAGCTACCTTAACGACTCGGAGTTCTCTCAAGCTTTGTATTTGCGATTGAATAATTTCGCTTGCAAGAAGTCGTTGGATGCGAGAGATTTGTTCGACAGAGGGATCCCCGCTAGCCAGACGAATCCTCCAAGAATGTGTTTCGGACTGGAACCGCGCTTTGCGTACCGACTGGAGAACACTGTTGCGGATATGCAGCAGCTCCTAAAAAGTGCAGCTAGCCTAATTCCCAGGAAGTCGTCGTGGTTTCTCATAGATCCCCAGAACGTTCTACTCACTGTGTTATTCGGAGCAAACGACTTGGATGAGATGAACGTAGCTTGGCTAGGATTGAGTCGACGGTTAGAGCTAGCTCACCAGTTCCTGGGGAAGTACGAAGCTCACGTCAATGCGGAAGATGAGCAAGCCAGGCCTGTCTCTCCGGCGTCCACCAATCCGGAGATCTATTCTCAGTTTCCGATGGAAGGAACAGCTAGGAGCCGTGTCACGTACCTCTTTGACCATGTTCCGCATCACCAGTCGCAGCTGCCGAGAGGTTACGCTAAGAGCTCGGGTGATTTGCCGTTGGAACTCCCTGCTTCCAGCATGCTGAAGTCGTCCTTTCCCGATCGTTTCCCGGAGAGGAATCCCTCAACGGTATACTATTCGGCACGCATGGAGCGGATGGAAATGCCAGTTGCAGGGTATCCAAATGAGGTAGCGGCCGTCTCAGCGTATATGTCGGAAAGAGAGGAGGAGGCTCGCAGCTCGTCAGCCCGCCCGCAGGAATCACACGAGCCTTGGACTCCTCGAACTTCGGGGGACGCAGTGACCACTTCGCGAGGACCATTGAGTCAGGACATTACTACAAGTCGGGAGCAGATTTTTTCCCTACTCCTGTACATCGTCAGCAAAATCTCCGGGGCAATCCTCTTGGTCAACAGTTACCTGACCCGATTAGAGGTATTGCTTCGTCGTCGTCGCACTTAGAGGAATGGGACAATTCAATAAGTAGAGGATTGATGGCTACTAGGACGCAACCCCTTGCCAATCGCGCGGATCGATTGTCGAGCTGGATAGGGAATCCGTCCTCTCATCGTGGTCGCAGTGTCTCATTCGTTACTCCAGAAGGATCGCAAGGAAGGAGTGATCGAAGGGATAGAGACCCTCCACCTCATTTCGGATACAGAGAAGGTCCCTATCAAAGGGGATTTGCGCCCACGTCCGCAGGAGAGAGTTCACGAGAAGGATGGGGTTCTACTCAGCCTTCTGCTCATCCGCCTGGTCAAGGCGTTCCAGCAGGAGAACCGTCTCCCGGGGGAGGAAATGACGGTGACGATGACCCTCATAGGGGCGCTGGAGCTGGCGGACCTGGATTTCCTGGTCGACCGACAGGGAATCAGCCTCGTAGAAATCCAATTTCGTCTGGTGGCCCCTCAGATGGAGGAGGACCAGGCGGAGGAGGAGGGGGCGGAGGAAATGGAGGTAGGGGAGACGATTCTTCTTCTTCCAGCGATCGAGGGGTCGGAACGAAGTTTCCGTATATCGCTCCGGGAGCCCCGTACGGTACGGTGGTCCCGGCCATTAAACCGGAGTTGAAGATCGAACAACTCCCGGAATGGGATGGGGAACACTCGACAGCCATCGACTACTTTTGGGAAGTCGGTCAACTAGCTATGCTCGAAGGCTGGATACCGGAAGCTCTAGGATTTTGGCTTTCCCTGCGTTTGAAAAAGAATTCGGCCGTTCATTTCTGGTTCACGACTCTGCCGGCCTCTCGTCAAAAAGAAATGTGTTCGCACTACCTTATTTTTTTGAGGGTGGTTAAGGAGCGTTATTTGGGAACCCGGTGGCAGTTGGTGATGAATATAGAATTTGAGCAGCAGTCCTTCAGGCAACATCCGTTCGAGAAGGAGTCGCCCCAATCGTTTATAGGTCGACGCATCAAAGCGACTCGTATGCTAGCCAACGCCGATGATGGGGGACCGCAGGAAGTCTTCCTGGTCATGCGACGTGCTCCATTGAGTTGGCATACCATTCTGGTTATAGCGAACGTCCAGTCTTCTGAAGAACTCTATGAGAAGGTTAATGACCACGAGGATGCCCTTGTGGATGCTGCTCGTAGGGATTCTGGGGAGCTTCTTTCCGTGGCCAACTTGTCCTCCGCCTTGCGCCGTTTAGGGTTTGCCCCGAACTCTGGGTATCAACGGCGTGCCAACCTCAGCTCAGTAGAGGAAGGGATCCATCCCGAGGAAGGAGAAGGGCTGGCTTTGCTCGCCCAGAACGACGCGGGAGACGGGAGCGAGGTCATCAAGCAGGCTTTTGCAGCGCTACAGAAAGGACAACGTCCTCCTCCAAAAGGAGGCTACCCCTTCCCGAAGAACGACCACGTACCCACGAAGATGGGAAGGGAACCCCCTTCTCCTTGCAAAGTCTGCGGTAGTTCCAAGCATTGGGATCGAGAATGTCCAGATTGGAATGTTTACCTCGAGAAGCAAAGAAAGGGAGTCTTGTTAGTGACCGCCGAAGAAGCCGACGAGATGAACGTCTTATATCACTCGGCCTACAGTGTGTTGCTAGACGACAGGGTTAACTCCTCGTCTTTTTGAATTCGGCTGCTTTGGATCTAGTGCAAGGAATCGTAGCTAGCCTAGATGAGAAGTGTGAGACCGAAAATGGATTAAAATCGTCAAATGGATCATTTGTACCGGACACCGAAACAAAAGGAGACCTCGAGCCAATCAACTCCGCTCCCATAATGTCCCAGTCTCGTCGGAGCGCCTATAAGGTGCAAGTAATAGAGATAGAAGATGAATATTGGGAGAATGATGCTCGAATGCCGAAGTCCAAAAATTTCATCCTCGAAGAAGTAATCGAGGGCGAAACATTTGAGGAAGGGAAGGCCGCTGGAGAACCCGAGGAGGCAGGAATGGTCGAGTCGACAGTAGAAGAAGCGCCCGCGGTTCCGAAAGAGCTAACACCTATCTCGTTGCCTCCCGCGAAGAAGACTAAGCCAGGGAATTCAGCCATAGGGGTTTCCGTGCTGTCCGTTCGAGGATGGGTGGAAGATGTTGACAATGCACCCGTTGATTTAAGGCTAGACTCGTGCACAGATATCAGCCTAGTATCTGAGGAATACCTTCACTCATTAAAGTCTGCGCCCCCGATTCGCGAAGGGAGGAAGATGAGTCTTGCTCAGTTGACGGACGTCGGAACCTCGATTAAAGGATACGTTCGGTTACGTATACTTATGCTATCGAAAGATGGTGAACTGCTGTGCCTTGAAGCAGAATTGTACGTCGTAAAGAACATGTCCGTTCCACTACTTCTGGGGGAGGACTTCCAGCAGAACTATGAAATCTCCGTTGCACGCAATGTTGAAAAGTGAACGACGATCCGCTTCGGGGAGCACCCATACGAAGTGGAAGCCATGGGAGTGGATCCCCCTGTGGATGCCGGAAAAATCCACGCGTTGATGGCTCGTTTAACGACCTTCGCTGGTAGAGTGAGGAGAGCCAAGGAGCATCGTAGGGCACAAGGGCGGCGGCATAGGCGACTCCGGAGGAACGGTTTAGAAGGGAGGACAGTCAGAGTCGCCGAAGACGTCTTGGTAAAAGCCCACTCTACTCACCTGGTGAAAGTGGACGGTAACTTCGGGAACGAACCGAACCGAGAATGGCTGGTGGATAGGCAGTTCTTGGCCAACGCGGAAGATTCGTTCTTTAGTGTCCCACCGACTCTCATCACCGCCCGTAAACCAGTCCTACCGGTCAGCAACCTAAGTGATCGCCCTCGTTATTTAAGAAGAGGAGAGATCCTAGGAGATCTTACTGACCCCAACAGCTTCTTCGACTCCCCGAAAACGGAGGAAGAACTTGAGTCTTTCCGAGCGCGCGCTGCGTTGGTGTCGTCGGTCCTCCAAGCGAAAATGGAATCAGATAAAGTTCCCGCTTCTGGAGGTGAATCCTCCCAGGATGATGTACCGAACGAGCAAGCGGGGAGAAGTTCGCGAATCCGCACAGATTTCGGATCTGGAGTCCCACGGATGGAGGAAAATGCGTACCAAGGAGTCCATATCCGAGATGCGCACGGAAAAGTTCCCCAGTCCTTTCCGCAAGCGGAGAGCCCCATACCGCTAGAGAGTACAGTGACGGAGGAGTCAGAAGACTACGGGCCTAAAACAGCGGCTATGCCGGACTCCACCCACTATCCTTCTTCTAAGATGAGGGAGCTGCTCGACGTGGGGTCTTTGCCAGAACGCTTGCAGGAACGTGCTTGGGCGATGTTGGAGTGACGGGTGGGAGCTTTCAGCTTCGATGGACGCCTGGGTCATCACGAAACCAAGGCCCGAGTACGCACGAAGGAGGGGCAGGAGCCCATAGCGGTCCCGATGTACAACAGCTCCCCTGAGAAGAGGAGAGTCATAGACGCTCAGCTGGACATCTGGTTTGAGCAAGGCGTCATTGAACCATCGGAGAGCCCTTGGAGTGCGCCAGTGGTGATTGCGTACCGAAACGGCAAACCTCGTTTCTGCGTGGACTACCGGAAATTGAATGCTGTAACAATCGCCGACGAATTTCCGATACCAAGGCAGAGCGAGATCTTGCAGGCTTTATCGGGGTCTCAGGTCATGAGCGGCTTGGACGCTCTCTCTGGCTTCACCCAGTTGGAGATCGACGAAGATGACGTAGAGAAAACCGCTTTTCGCACTCACCGAGGGCTGTCACAATTCAAGCGAATGCCGTTCGGATTAAGGAATGGACCCTCGATTTTCCAACAAGTGATGCAGGGAATTTTATCGCCTTATTTGTGGATCTTCTGCTTGGTCTATATAGACGACATCGTGGTATACTCGAAGACTTACGAGGAACATATTGATCATCTGGATAAAGTCTTGGGAGCTATCGAAAAGGCGGGTATCACTCTTTCGCCAAAGAAATGTCACCTGTTTTACTCGTCAATACTCTTGCTTGGCCACAAGGTTTCGAGATTGGGATTGTCGACGCACCTGGAGAAAGTTCGTGCAATCCTAGAATTGGAACGCCCATGAAAGCTATCCCAGCTACAAATGTTTCTGGGGATGGTGGTGTATTTCTCGGGATTCATACCTTATTACTCCGACATTGCTCGTCCGTTGTTCGATCTTCTGCGGAAGGGGGCAAAGTGGCAGTGGGGACCGGAACATGAACATGCGTTTTGGGCTGCCAAGGAATCTTTACGCAGAGCTCCCGTCTTGGGGCATCCAATTGAGGGTCTCCCATACCGTTTGTACACCGACGCATCTGATGAAGCCGCCGGGGCTGCTCTGCAACAGATACAACCGATCTTGGTCAGAGACCTCAAGGGAACTGCAGCGTACAGTAAACTGGAGAAGGCCTACACCGCCGGCTCACCACCTCCGAAACTGACCACTAACATCTCCAGCAAAATCGACGACTCGAACTTTGTGGATGAATGGGGTCCGTCGCTCGATGATACAACCGTACATGTTGAGCGGGTCATCGGATACTGGTCGCGATCGTTTAAGGGAGCTGAAACCAGGTATTCTGCTACCGAACGCGAGGCCCTGGCGGCGAAGGAAGGCCTGGTACGATTCCAGCCATACATAGAGGGAGAGAGTGTGTTGTTGGTAACCGACCACTCCGCCCTCCAGTGGGCCAGAACCTATGAGAACGCCAATCGTCGGTTAGCAGCCTGGGGCGCTGTGTTTTCTGCATACGCTCCAGGTTTGGAAATCGTACACCGCGCAGGCAGAAAGCATTCCAACGTCGACCCATTGTCCCGTCTACCAAGAGCGCCACCGCCTCATCTTTCACCGATAGAGGTGGAGGAGGCGGCGATACCAATGGATGGGGATCTGGCCGCCGCACAGGAGGCCGCAATGGACGCGAGGCCGGCTGCAAGAGCGTTCGTGGCGTGGACGGTAGAAGATTGCTTGGAGGGCCGGAAGAGCACTTTCACGGTGACAAGGAGCCATTCTTCGAAAGATCGAGGCACTGAGCGTGGGGGGGTAATAACGGCCCAACCTAGAGAAGAAACTCTCAGTGCCTCTTTCCCCTCGGATCAAGCACATGAAAACACGCAAACGTCACTACCAAGGGAACCAGAGGAACATAGCGGTGAAGATGAAAACCGTCTAGATGAGATCCAAGCAACAGGCGCCTATTGGGAAGCCACTCACCTTCCCCTGTCCATCCACATTGGAATGGATCCCGAATACAGGAACACATTCATAAAAGACTACGACTCGGACCCCAACCTCAGATCCACGTGGCGCAGCAAGGAAATCGACGAGAGTTTCTGGAAACCAGGACAGAGATTCTTCAAGAACAAGGAAGGACTCTTGTTTTTCCGGGACGCCGACTACCAGCCGCGTCTTTGTGTTCCAAGAGCCCGCATCAAAGAGATCATGGAGGAAGCGCACGAGTCCCCGGCAGAATCGGCTCATATCAGCCCTGACCGACTATGGCGAAAGCTGAGTGCAAAGTTCTACTGGCGCAGAATGAAACTGGATCTGGAGGAATTTTGCGATTCGTGCGAAGTGTGTCAGAAAATCAAGAATAGGAATTTCTCCAAGTTTGGCTTCCTGATTCCCCATCCGATTCCGCTTCGTCCCTACGAATCCATCTCTCTTGACCTCATCGTGAACCTACCTTGGTCAGGAGATTACAATGCCATCCTAGTTGTTGTGGATAGACTTTCCAAGCATGCTTCCTTCATCCCCACCACTTCCGGATTAACAGCGGAAGGTTTTGCGGACTTGTTCGTGCAGCATATAGTTTCTCGTTTCGGACTTCCCGACAATATCGTGGCAGACCGGGACCCAAGATGGGCTTCTGATTTCTGGTCAGCGGTGGTGAAGGCGTTGAAGACTAAAATGTCGTTATCCTCGACGCACCATCCTCAACACGATGGACAGACCGAGAATGTCAACCGGCAGTTGGAGACGTTGCTGAGGGCGTACGTAGCCCGCGACCGTGCAGACTGGGCTGATTGGCTAAAGATACTGGAATTCGCCTATAATAACAATGTCCATGCGTCTACCGGAGTCGTCCCCTTCCAGTTGCTATACGGATTCCTTCCCAAATCCCCTCTGGATTTCCTGATGAGCGAGCCGTCCCAAGATCCGGGACGATACGGCATGAGCAAGCAATCAAGCGACTACTTGGACAAGCTACTGGTCCATCGGGAGAACGCACGCCTCAGCATAGCTCGAGCTCAAGAGGAACAAGCCAAGTACTACAACCGCGGAAGGCGCGAGGTCCCTGAATTCAAGGTAGGATCCCGAGTCCTCATTAGCCCACACTCGTTGGAATGGGTAGAGTCGAAAGGAGAAGGCGCAAAATTGGTCCAAAGATGGATAGGTCCTTTCGAAGTTCTCCAGAAAATCAACCCGAAGACGTATCGCGTGCGCTTGGACGACAAGTACCCTGGATTCCCGGTTTTCAATATAGACCATTTGAAGCCCTACAAGGAGAGCCCGCAGAGCTTGGAGCCTAGATCAAAAATGCCGGGTACGCGGGATCACAAAATAGCTTCGGAGGAATACGAAGTGGATCGGATTGTCGGCTATCGGTACGACAAGCGCAAGAAAACCAAAAGTTGGCTCATACGCTGGAAAGGGTACGATGCTCAACATGATTCTTGGCAGACTCAACGCGATTTGAAGAATGCTCCCGAAATGATTCGGGAGTACACCAAGTCGTTAAAGAGCCGAGAATGATCGGACTTTAATGTCCGATCCTCGTGTCGGCAAACATTCTGCCAGCTCACGAGATCACGGAAGCAAAACTGCTTCCGTCTTTTCCCTATCTCCTCTCTCATCTCTTGTCTGTCGTCTCTCTAACTTTTACATCGAACTCTATCCTCTCCTGTTTCCGTCCGTCTCGAGCTACCCGGAATATTCGGCTCAGCGAAAGACGTGACTAGAGCTCCCTCTCGATCGGAATATTCGACCGCGAGGACTCTTCTCTCCAGTTTAGATACCCAATCTCGAAATGAATTTCTTTTCTTACAACGCGGACCCCGACCGTCCAATACCCATCTGGTCGGTGCACAACGGAATCGATTGGTGCTCGATCGGAGGTCTTCCGATCGACATTCCCCCGGACGTGAATGAATATGCCCTCAAGATGGACCATAACGGCTTCAGGACTAAAATGAAGCAAGACGGCGCAGATCTGTACGCTGCTTACTTCAATCCGCACTTCCACTGGCTGGGATGGTCGCCTACGCAGGAGCTATCCGCCCCGCCGACTACCGGGAATCCAAATTACCGGGATCCCGTGTGGGTCGCTTTTGGCAGCGAAGAAGTCGGAACGACTGAGAAATGGGTCGACACTCCCACCGCAGGTAGCGAACTAAGTGACCCTGGCGTGAGTATGGCCGGTTACATCTTGGACCAGGAATGGGTGACAACTGCTATCTACCTGTCCGAGCGAATGCTCGAAGTGAGCGAACGCTTGGCTCGTGGAACGGACTGGTATGGCCCGAACTCGACCACGGACTCCCTTGGCCACATTCCCTTCGGGGTCAGCAGTCGAAGCCTTAAGGCTTGTCACGAACGCCATTACATCGCAGAGGAGCTCGCAGGAAAAGCTAAGAGTATCCTGCGTAGTCAGATGGGGTGGCTAGCATGGTTCACAGCGGTCCTCGTCGATTGGAAGCGAGGACTATCAGTTCCGGACGAGGTCTTCGTGAGTTCTCTCCGTGTGGACGAACGCGGTCGCCGGGGTTTCCTCTACAATCTAACGAGGGATTACCACGACTCCAACTTCTTCTTCCTCATGGTCCACAAGGTTCCCTTCCATTACGCCTGGACGGCAGCGGAGAGGGAGACAGGCCGGTTTCTACGCTGCAGCCCTGAATTTCTGGATGAGTTACAGACGATTACAGCTCGAAGGGAAACGGACATGAAGAGCCTGCCTTCCTATTCGCTTTGGCGCGAGGACTTGGACCGATACAACGCTTTCTTCCAAGACACTCGCTTCGGAAAAGTTGGTGAAGTACTCACGAGGTTTCATCCGGACTGGTCCTACTACCTGGTGGAAGGGGTGCACTTCGGGGCGCGGGTCATCGACTCCAGGCACGAGAGACGCGTGTGTGCAGAGCGTTTCAAAGGGTTGATCAAGACCGTGCGTCTCGGGGATCTGTCTACCACCACCGTTACCTTCCTCAGGCACAACCCTATCCGAGTTGACAATCCCCCGAACCGGCGTCACCACCCCAATCCACATATTTTTCAGCTGTCCGACTTTGGTCGCATAACTAGCCCAAACGAGGGGGAAGAAAGAGACCTCCTCAGGATGGACTCCTTCATTGCTCGCGAACGTGCTCGGTACCGGTGTGCTCCTAGGCCAGACCGATCTTTCAGTTCATACAACGGTGTACCCTTGGGGCTACCAATCAGCCAGAGTTCCATCACTAAAAATCCTGCGCACTCCGCGCCGGCTTCCCTCTATCCCGCGACGGGCCCCATATTGGGGGCCAGGGGTCGCAGCCATGCCTACGAACGCGGCGCTAGGGCAAGAGAACCTATGTCCCCGACTCGGCGCTCCGGCATGACCGAGGATCTTGGGTTCACCTCCCGATGGGCGAGGAACATGGCTACCTCAGGGAACGATAGAGCGGACAGACGGAGGAACTCCCGCTCGGCCAGCCCCAAGGATCATCGCCCGAGATATTGAGCTCGATCTCTGGAGGAGCGTAGACGTACCTCGCCTGTGGGACCTTCAACCCGTCCTCGCTCCCTGTCTTCGAGTTCAAGATCTTCTCAATCCTCTTCCAAGTCGTCCTCGAGATCGTCTAGATCGCACTCGGAGAGAAGCTATGACCCCATCGAAGTGGATGAGCCAGAAGCTGTCTCGAGCCGCAATAGGGAGGATGCGATTAAAATCCTAAGTTCGTGGGCTCTAAACTCCCAAGTCACCGAGTTCTCAGCTCCCGGCCGCGGCAGCGCAGACTGGCTCTGGAAGGTGCGCTGGCTGGATGCGACTGTCTTGTGGTGCAAGGACGAGAGGACCCTCCTGCGGATGAAAGTATGGACCGCATGTCTAGGCTTCACCGATATGGTGGAGGTCCTCAACTTTGCCCTGTGCTATGGGGTTCCATTCCAGCTCTTCGTTAAACAGTCCGAAGTGCACGAGCTGGGACTAAAGGCTGACTTGCCGGAGTCGGACGAAGAGGTGTTAGCTGCGATGTATTCTCCGGAATTTGTCGAATCCCCGCTAGAGTATGGAACCGGTGGAGCCCCTTTATATGCGCGCTACTTGGCGAAAGTGCGGGAGGTCTTGCGTTGTCCTCACGCCACGGGTCTGATCTACCTGGGGGGGCTGCCCAGCTTCGTCGCTCAAGTCTACGACTCGCAGTTAATGAGCCGTCTCCGCCTCGGCCCATCCTACCAAGTTACCCACTTCGGACAAGGGGAAGTCTTGCTCCAGACGGCGGATGGAAAACGCGAATTCCTGGTGACCGATCAAGTTTCCGAGGGGGAGGTCCGTAGCTTGTGTGGATTCATATCCCGAGGGGATCCAGCGAATGACCTCTTCCTATGGCCTCTCCCCACCTGGATCGAGGAGGAAAGCCTTCATTATCACGGAGCTTGGACACGGGGCTTTTACCTCTTTCTTGAAAGCCTAAGGGTGGCGATAGTCGACAAGAAGAGGTATACTTGGCGTACCGAGCTCCAGTGGCGGAGGTTCATCAAGAATGGGAATAAGGGAGCATTCAAGGCTACGGAAGTAAAGCCCGAGGACTTCGACTTAGGGTGGCGGATACTCCCGGCGAACTGGAACAAGCAACGGATCTCCGATATCGAATTGCCCGAGGACTTGGCTGGAGCTTCGAGCTGAAAGATTGGGGGGCTCTGTAAGGACTCTCACATATGGACTCAACATATATTTTTCGATCGACTTACTTTAAATTAATCTTCAGCTCGTGCGCGATTGTGTAGTAATCCACGTGTAGTCAGTTGATAGCGTGGGAAACGATCATCTACACTTTTACCAATAACTACGACGTGGCTGCCTCTTCTTGACTCTCCGGGAGTACAAGGACGAGGGATCAGCTATTT
>JAHHPV010012189.1:0-11923 GCA_023547045.1 Mycena sp. WM
CGTGACCTTTACATGACGTGTGTACGTAACTAAAGTCCGACGATCCTACTTACTGCTACGTCGCAACTGCGAGTGCTCGAAACTATACGAAACAATTCGGTAAAATACAGGTAGTTCTGGTATGTCACTTAACAGGTTCCTTACAAAGCCCCCCTAGATTCGATGTGCTCGCGGGTCGAAGACTTCGGGGATCCGCAATTCCCGTAAGGGCATCTGCTGCCAGTTGATGGGAAATGCGCGGCGCACCATCTCGCCTACTTCGTTGAAATCCTCCGTTGACGGGACGTGTTTTGGAGCATGAAGTCCGAAGTTGTTTGACCGAAGATAACTTTTCCACTGCGCGTCGGTCAACCATTTCGGGTTACGTTCCGCCTTCTGCACCAGATTCGTCAAAATGTTTAGTGCTCCGACTCCTACCATCCCGCGGTAATGGTCGCTGTACTCTTCGAACGAGGCAGGCCGAGGGAATAACGTCCGGTCCTTGTCTGAATTCTCGCCAGGTATGTAACCCAGAAGGATGGATATTTCTGCTTCCGAGACGCTATCTGTGGTGAAAAAGAGACGCTCCCTTCCTTCGGGAGGATTTCTCTGTAGGAACTTCTCGCCTTTCGAGAATTCCGTGATTTGCAAGGATGGCCCTTTAGCGAAGCGATGGATTAATGACGGATCGATTACTTGCGCTATTTCGGACACGATCCCTCCTTCCGCGATGAAAGCTACCGCGTTGGGACGACGAACTACTTCGGTAGCGCTCGCGATCCATGCCGCGTACTGTGCCTGCGGCCCGGCCACTTTCGACAAGAACCTTTCCGAGAATCCAGTGCTGTACAGCTTCGGCAGAGCTAGTTCGTCCATTCTCGACATAGTCCAGTCGGCAAAGAGTCGAGTCTCGGATTCGGGCAGGAAGAGTTGGAACGGGAAGCCGAATTTCCAAGCCGCATTCAGTATGTCCTCGATGCCTTCTACATCGCAGAAACAGTTGGCGATTAGTTTCATCCTCAAGTGAGTCCGAGGGTCTTTGAATACTATGATAGCCCGATCTAACCACTTCTTATTCCAGGTGGGATCCGGGCGTTCAACCCTTGTCGGGCATACCTCGGTGACGCGCAACAAATGTTTCTTAATGAACGTCACCGCCTCCGTTCTCGAGCTATAGCGAGGAAGGTACTGAGCGTGCGCTTCCAGGTCAGCGTCAACAATTCCGCCATCGTTATGTATAAGTCGTCCGGCGTCGTCGCTTTCCTCGTGATATTCCACGGCGTCCTCATATACTTCTCGTTCCTCGGAACTCTCCTGAGTCAACGTCCTATACTCCTGTCGGAAAGATTCATCTTCGAAGGACTGGATTCCATCTTGATCTTCTGGCGCATGATCGTCGTCAGTGATCCATACTTCACGGGCCGTTGCTGCGTTCTCTTCCGTCTGCCCTATATCTGATCCTCCCAACTCGTCGTCGAGCGACATGGAACGCCTCGTTACAGCACTTCGAGTTGATCCTGACGATGAGCGGGAAGAGGATCGGCTTGATCCCATTGACCTTCCCCTACTCTCCGAGCGGATCGTAGACACTGAAACCGATCGCTGAGAGGATCTGCGCTGGTCTGGAACGCTTCTAGCCTTGCTGCGCGCTGGGCTCAAGGAGCGCGAGGAGCGGCGCCTGTTATTGTATCGCTCGTGGGCAGGTACATATCTCCTCGACGAGCTAAGTCGATCTTCCAGGCTTAAACGATGATTAGCACTCCTCCAGTTTTCACCTCGCGCCGATCCCGAAGGGTCCTCTATGTTACGTTGAGCGATCTGAGGAGGGCTCATCGATCGAGCAATCATGAAGTCCCCCCTTCTCTCCAGGAAACGCACGGGGGCGTTTAGTCGTCCATCAAACGGGTTAAAGGTGCGTCCGGGGATTGGGCCCCACCTGTCTTTGACCATTTCCATAGTAATTCTGTCCGTCTGCTGATACAATTCCTCGTCGGACATCGAGCCTCCATATTCTCCGGTGGCGAATCGAGACAACGGCCATAAGTGCGATTCCGGAGGGGTGAGCAATCTTTCCTTACTCAATGGACTCTGTCTGAAGAAAGTTATAGACGTCCCATCCGCTCGTTCCGCCTTTGTGCATTTGAAGCGCTCAGCGCAAGCCCGAATCTCATTCCAGTTTTCCAGAGGCCGAGCTCCGTATCCGAGAAACGAAATCTCATAGTAGTGATAAGACGGGTCGAACGAGGTGAATATCATTCCCCTCCTCTCCGAAAAGATGTCCTGGAAAAATTCGTCGTAGCGGTAGAGGTCGTCTTTAATCTCCTCGAAGAAGGATAGCTCCTCTGGCTCGACTTTTACATTTCCACGGACCAACCGGATGGACGATAACCCTCCTACATAACGAGGGCTGTAACGCACGAATCTTCCTTGGCCCATCTCGTCAGTTGTCCACGGATAGTGAAACGGTACGTTGTTCCTGACTAGGTGCTCGAAATTCGCGACTTGGTAATCCTTGCTGAGTTTGTATAGCGCTCCTCGTTTCAGTCGCTTTTCCAGATACAAGGATCTGAGGAACGCCACCTCACTACTGATGAGTGCGTTCTGCCATTTGGTGGAGACTGAGTTAATCCACGACAGGAATCCGCAGAGATCAGCGAGGGCCTCCAAGGCTCGTTCTATATTTTCCCGAGCTTCCCTCTCTGAAGACTGAATGTTGTTCAGTCGAACCATGTCGACTGAGGGAGGCGTGCTTCCTAGAGCTCCTCCTCCTCTCAGTGGACTGTAGAAGGATGAATTTCCAGCCGCAGTCATGCAGACGGAGGTCAACAACTCCGAGGTGCGCTCTACTTTATGCTTCCATTCATCATTGATCCAGTATCCCGCGAAAGCGACGACCTCCTGACCATCCATATCGTAGGAAATAACAGAAGTCTCCTCCTCAAGAAGTACTTCAGATCCATCGAATAGGAATCCGATAGGGTCATCTACGTTAACCAGAACCGAGACGGGGCTCCAGCCGCGATAATGTTTACGGTGCGAGTACCATTTGGGTTCATTTCGATTACCCACAGATTCCATCGCTCCAGGGGGTAGTATCTCGTCCTGATATAAGTGCGATCGCCATTGCTTCATAGCGTCCGTAGGGATTTTGTCCGAAGTCGCGTCAAAGGATATCCATTCGACGCCATCATGCATAGAGAAAAGAGGAATATCATAAAATTCGTTGGTATGTAGCGAATCCATCGGCCAGAGGGAATTAAGAACTGAAATTCAAGAACTTTATTCCCTCGCCTCTAGTCAGAGCCCACTGAAATTCAAGAGGGCGGCCGAGCTAGGTAGCCGATAGTTCCAGTAGCGATTCAAGGTTTAACAACAGAAAGTTCGATAAAATTTTGCTTGAATCCTCCTAGTAGGAAGAGGAAGAGAGAGAGAGAGAGAGAGAGTGAGAGAAACCGAGAATGCTGAGATATATATGGCCACGATAAGGGAAGAATCGGAGACGGAACTCCGTTTTGCCGTATAAATGGCGTCATAACGGGGTTCCTTTTTGCGGATACAATTACATAGCCGAGATCCGGCCCGAACTCCTACCAGTGATCCCCGACAGATCTCGAAAAGGCTCGCATCATCTCAGGGGCGTTGCGCAAGTCCTTCGTAGTCTGCCAGGTATCGTGTTGGGGTCCGTAAGATTTCCACCTCACCAACCACAAGTGCGTTTTTCTCCTTTTGTCGTATTTTTTTGCTATGATTTTCTCCACTTCGTATTCTTCCGTTGCCACGCGATCCCTGGTTTCGGGCATATAGCTCCTACTACCTAGGTGTTTTGGGCTCTCCACGTACGGCTTTAAATGTTCTAGGTTGAACACGGGGAACCCAGGGTATTTGTCGTCGAGGCGCACTCGGTACGTCCTAGGGTTCAGCCGTTGTATTACCTCGAACGGACCAATCCACCTCTGGACTAACTTCGCTCCTTCCCCTTTCGACTCGATCCACTCCAGGGAATGCGGGCTGATGAGCACCTTGGACCCGATAACAAACTCCGGAACATCTTTGCGATTCTTGTTATAGAACTTCGCTTGAGATTCCTGTGCTTTAGCAATGGCCAGCCTAGCGCTTTCACGGTGCATGCTGAGTTCTTGCATGAAATGGCTTGATTCCGAACTCATCCCGTATAGGTGTGACCTCTCCTTCTTTGGGAGGATGAATTCTAAAGGAGTCTTCGGCTCAAATCCGTACAGAATTAAAAACGGTGTCGATCCGATAGAAGCGTGCACGTTGTTGTTATACGCAAATTCCAAGAGAGGTAGCCATTCCGCCCAATCATTGCGATCGCGATTGACGTAGGCTCTCAGCATGGTCTCCAGCTGCCGATTCACGTTTTCTGTTTGCCCGTCGTGCTGCGGATGATGGGAGGACGATAGAGCCATCCTAGTTTTCAGAATTTTCGCGACAGCTTTCCAGAAGTCCGATGCCCATCGTGGATCGCGGTCTGCAATAATACTATCCGGTAGGCCGAATCTTGAAGCTACGATTTTCACAAATAACTCGGCAAATCCCTCTGCGTTGAGCCCGGACGTTGTCGGGATAAAAGAAGCGTGTTTGGACAAGCGATCCACTACGACCAAGATGGCGTTATAGTCACCACTCCAGGGAAGGTTCACGATCAAATCTAGCGATATAGATTCGTACGGTCTCGAAGGAATTGGGTTCGGAATAAGGTACCCGTATTTCGTGAAATTTCTGTGCTTGATCTTCTGACAGATGTCACAGGATTCGCAGAAAATAGAGAGATCCTTCTTCATGCGATCCCAGTAGAACCGAGATGATAGTTTCCTCCATAACCTTTCTGGGCTAACATGAGCTGTTTCGAAAGGGTTTTCGTGTGCCTCCTCCATAATTCGTTTGCGCTGCCCTTCCGGCACGCAAAGTCTCGGCTGGTAGTCGGCATCCCTGAAGAAAAGCAATCCATCATCATTCTTGAAGTACCTTTGACCTGGTCTCCAATTTTCTTCATTCGTTGCCTTATCGTTCCAGATGCGTTTCAAGATCGAGTCCTTCTGGTAGTCCGCTACGAAATCCTCCCTAAAATTCTGATCCATTTCGACGTGGATGTTCGGCGGTGGATTCAAGGCTCCCCAATACTCCTCTGTCACTTGTACCGTGTCTAACTCGCTATCTTCTAATGGCGTGTCGGCCTTCGAAGACGGTAAATTCTCCGTACTGGGCCTCTGGTTATCCCCCCCAGTCTTCAGTGTCGAAACGTCATCCTGGGTGTCTCTCTCGCTGCTTTTCTCGGTTCTCATTCTTCGAGTAATGGCGAATACGGATTTCTCGTCTTCCAAGCACTCGTTCAAACTCCATGCCACGAACGTGGCCCTCTTCGCCGCTTCTCTCTCGTGCCATGAGTCCTGTATCGTCTCCAAGTCGTTTGCCATCGAAATTGATTCCCCTGCTACGTCGGTAGGTGAGGTATGCGACGGCGGCGCCCTGACCAGACGGGATAAAGGATCTACGTTTGAGTGTTTCCTTCCCGCTCTGTGAATTATTTCTAATCCTGGGGCATAGGCTGAGAAGACGGCCCCCCACGCCGCTAGACGTCTATTTGAATTCTCATACGTCCTTGCCCATTGCAGCGCGGAATGATCCGTCACCAGTAGAACTGTTTCGCCTTCTACAAAAGGCTGAAATCGGACTAGTCCTTCTTTGGCCGCTAAAGCTTCTCGCTCCGTAGTCGAATACCGTAACTCTGCTCCTTTGAAAGCCCTTGACCAATAACCGATGACCCTCTCGACATAGACCACAGTTTCATCAAGCGAAGAACCCCATCCACTCGTGGCAACTGAATCGTCCTTTTTCGATGAGACACTGACGGTCAGTTTTGGAGGAGGTAAGCCAGCCTGGTACGCTGCTTCCAGCTTTGCATATGCTCGCGTTCCCTTTAGGTCCTTAGCTAGCATGGGCTGGATCTGCTGCAGAGCAGCCCCAGCCGCTTCGTCAGACGCATCGGTGTATAACCTATATGGCAATCCCTCGATGGGGTGTCCCAGAACTGGGGCTTGGCGCAAGGCTTCTTTTACCGACAGGAAGGCGTGCTCTTGTTCCGGCCCCCAATTCCAGTTGCTACCCTTACGAAGCAGCTGGAAGAGAGGGAGGCAGCGATCCGCATAGTACGGTATGAAGCTTGAAAAATAAACGGCCATGCCTAAAAAAGTTTGCAACTGCGATAGTTTCCTGGGGCGTTCGAGTTCCAATATCGCTTTCACTTTTTCCATATGCGTGGACAATCCCAACCTCGACACTTTATGACCTAGTAGCAGGATCGACGAGTAGAAAAGATGACATTTGTTCGGGGATAAAGTCAGTCCCGATTTCTCTATGGCTCCCAGGACGTTATCCAGATGACTGATGTGTTCCTCGTAGCTTTTCGAGTAGACGACAATGTCATCGATGTACACTAGACAGAAAAGCCAAAGATAAGGGGCAAGGATGCCTTGCATCACCCTCTGGAATATCGATGGACCGTTCTTCAGCCCAAATGGCATGCGCCTGAACTGCGCTAGTCCTCTGTGCGTCCTGAAAGCAGTCTTCTCGACATCTTCTTTTGCTATCTCCAATTGTGTGAATCCGGCTAAAGCATCGAGCGAAGAAAGAACCTGGGCTCCTGACAGCGACGAAAGTATCTCGGATTGCCGAGGGATAGGAAATTCGTCCCCCACCGTGACTGCGTTGAGTTTTCGATAGTCTACGCAGAACCGTGGTTTGCCATTTCTATAGGCTATTACTACGGGAGCGCTCCAAGGACTTATCGACGGTTCAATGACGCCGAGCTCGAACCATTTCTCCAGCTGCTGATCTATAACCCGACGCTTTTCGGGAGAGCTGCCGTACATCGGTACTGCTATCGGTTGCTGATCTTCCTTAGTCCGAATGTGGGCTTTTGCGTCCAAGTGTCCCAATCTTCCATCAAATCCAAATGCCTTTACTCGCTTGCTTAGCATCTCCCAAGCCTTCTCATGCAAATGGTGAGGTAGAGAGCCTATGTCGAGTAGTTCCCGCATCTTACTCGAAGGATAGAGAGTGTCGTCCGGCATTGCGGCGGTCTTTGGACCGTAGTCCTCAGATTCTTCCAAATTGGGATCCGAGTTCTGCGTTGCCGGTTTTTCCTCAACTATCAATCCTTCACGATTTGGGACCCGACCGACTTCATCCCGAACATGCACTCCATCCTTTTTATTCGTCTCTGATGGAGGCATACCTGTCCCGAAGTCCGTTCTGATGCGTACTCTCTCTTTTTCTGTTCCTCCCGTCGCGGATCGATCCTTCTGAGTCTCCGCGTCCATACCAATCTGGGACTTGATCAAGCTCGAAAACATCGCTGCTTTGGTCTCCATTCGTTCCAGCGCTTCCTCATTTTCCGGTTTATCAAAGAATTCTGCGGGGTCAACGAGACTGCCCAGAACTTCTCCTTTACGAATCATTCTAGGAATATTGCTCAGGTTGCTAACCGGTATACAGGGATTCCTTGCCGAAATTAATGTCTTTGGCACGCTGAAGAATGAGTCATCCGCGTTTGCTAGAAAGTTTGTATCCACCATCCAGCTCTTGTCCTCTTTGAAGTCGCCTGCCAACCGCACTACTCTCGTTGAATGCGGTTGTATACGGTAATCCTCGTCGGCCCGAACGGTTAGTCTCTCTGAACCGTATCGTTGAATCCTTCTCCTTCTTCGCTTCTTTGCTCGACGGTGTAATTTCGCGCGCTCTACGCGATTTGCGTGAGTCGTTAAGCCAGTTGCCAATTTGTGTAACTGAGCCATTCCTGCAAAATGTCCTACTCCAACCGCCTCAACTTCATGTTCCGTGCCACCGAAATTTATCTTGGTTCCTTTCTCGACGCTCCTCGACACTCCCAGCTCGTAATTTAGCTGGAAATCCTCTCCTAGAAGGATGGGCACGGACATCCCTTTCACTACGTATGCTTCGGCTTCCATCTGTAATACGTCGCCTTGAGTTGACTCCACCAAAATTTTCAGCTTGGTATAGCCCTTAATGGTGGTTCCTTGATCCGTTAACTGAGCGAGGTTCATGCGATGACCTTCCCGAATATCGGGAGGATTTGACATCGCAGCATGATACTCTTCGGACAGCAGAGTGATATCTGCGCAAGAATCGATCCTCAAATCCACTGGTTTAGCTTCCATCGTCTCAATCCAGCCTTTGACCGCCAACACTGAAACTCCGATAGCGGACTCCCCTGGCTTAGGATTGCGTTTCTTCGCTAATACTATTGGCTCGTACTCCTTTGGAGGAGGAGGGAGCCGCTCGATTCCCGGAGCAGTTACATCAATCGCTGCATCCACTTGATCTTCCTCGTTCTCAACGTCCATCTCAGCCTCAAGCACGTACTTAGTCGCTTTGGGCATTTTGGCTTCCCTCTCCCAATATTCGTCCTCCACTTCGACTACTGCCGCTCGTCTGTTTGAGCGCTTGCTAGGAAGATCACTACTGATAGTCTTACTACCAGCGTAATCTACCTCTACGAGGGGGTCCGTTACGATTTCCATTACCGGTGTCTCTTCCTCAATGAGTAAGTCCTTTGATACATCATTTCTGGTCTTACGCCCCGCATCGATAGCGGCTATAAATGAATGCGCTATCGCTAGAGCGGCCGAACCTATAAAGACGGCTCCGCAAGGCGCTCATTCATTAGCACCATGTACGCCGAGTGATATATCATTCCCGTTTCGTCGTCCAACGCACTGGAGGCCGACACCAGCATTCCTCGCTTAATTTTCTCGGAGTAAACAGCCCAATCCGGACATTCACGGTCCCAGTGGTTTGCGCTTCCGCATACCTTACACGGTGAAGGGGGTACCCGGCCCATCCGGGTCATGACGTCGTCGTGCTTCGGAAAAGGGTATCCACCCTTGGGCGGAGGACGTTGACGCCTTTTCAAAGTTTGAAAAGCCTGTTTCAACGCCTCTGCCCCGTCGCTCTTATCCTGACTCATCTCCGCAGCCTCTGCTAATTCCCCATCTTCTTCAGGTAACTCCGCTAAGTCTCCTTCCGCCGCGGCCAAGTTAACGGACCTTCGGAACGTTGGTCTAGACGCGTTTTGTTGAAATCCTAATCGACGTAAATTTGAAGCAAGATTGTGCATCGTTATGACGTCCGGTGAGTCCTTCTGCACACTATCGATCAAGGCTTCGTAGTGTTCATTAACCTTGTCGTACAGCTCTTCGGAATCCCTGATGTTCTCCAAGATCAGGATGGTGCTCCACTGTATAGGAGCCGTTTTCATCGCTAAGAATACTTCGAGTGGTCCTCCGTTGTCCGAATTGGCTAGCAATCGTATATATCTAATCCTACGACCTATGAAGCGTTGAGGTGATTCATTCTCATGACCTTTTTGACGGAAGCTTTGCTGATCAAATTCTGCGTTGACCGACATCTTCCATCGCCTACCCAAGAATTTGTCCCGTATACCTTTGAGATACAGCATGTAGTGGGAGCGCATGTCTTCTTGTCGGATAGGGGGTAAGTGAGAAAACCAGAGCTGAACTTCGGAATTCTTCTTCAGACGGGTCGGTAACCAGTATCCCAGGGCCTCAGGCATCCAGCCTTTCAAAGAAGCGAGTTCTCCGACTTCCCAGAAATAGTCGATCGCCGTGTCATGGTTTCCGTCCCAAGTGGGTAGCGCGTCTACTTTAAATTTTGGTTCAATTGTCGGTACCATATTTCCGTAGGGAGCGCCGGGAACCACATGTGGGTAGCCTTTGTATGCGGGCCCGCGGCTACCCTCGTTTTCCGCTGCTCCATCACTTCCTCCCCCATCTGGGGGTTCAGGAGCCGAGGCCTTCTTTCTTCGCGGAGGATGCTGACGCACGCCTTCATTCGCGTCATGATTCGGACTGAATCCTTCATCTCGCTGCGATCGATCTCTGTCGCTACCGCCGTCATCTTCCACGTCTTTTTCCATACCGGGGTCGTTATCTCCATCGTCTCCCCCGTCTCCTGCGCCAGCTAACTTGCCTGAGATGGGCTCGTCCTTATCTTGATTTTCGTGACCATCAGGAGATAGGGATCGATTAACACCGAAGCCGCCCATTCCCGTATCGGTCCCGAGATTCTCTAGGTGCGGCGGTACGTCTCTGTATCGATACCCATACTTATCTGAACTTCCTTGTCCCATTAACATGGCGGACGATCCCGGAAAGTTCGGAATCTTCTTATCCGTTCCATATACTCCACTAATGGAATCGTTATATGCAGGAAAGGGACCAGCGGAAGCTGCTCCCGCCAAGGGATTTACAGCCGGAACCACTGAAGCAGACGTAGAGCCTCTTGGCGATTTAGGAGTGACTAACTTCGTACCCAAGTTAGTTTTTTGAGCCTGCGATGGGGTGACGGGGTTAGGAATCTGACTTGTGATTCCGGTTTTCGCTCCCTCCCTAGCTTTTCCTTTCTGATTTGCTGGGTAACGCTCCACCGGTGGTAGGTTAAATCCCTCTGATCGCCAGCTAGACTTATCGGTGGTAAATTGCTCAGTTCTCACACCTCGGGCACTATAATATACGGTGCTAGGGTTATCCTCCAAAGGACGGTCTGGAAATTTGCCGCTTAGATCTTCTCCTACTGGCATAGCTTGATAAATCCACCCATCGCTTGCTCCCACATACTCATTGGGGACTCGCGATCGATGATGATGTACATTTTTAAACAAGAAGTCGAGCTTTTCGTACGCTGATCCTTCAGCAGGAAGCCGGTCGTAAACACCCGGGTTCGTTGAGATGGGTGAAGAAGGCATCTCGCCTCCCGATAGAGTCCGATATTCCCTCTGATATTTATCCAAGAATCGATCCGCCAACCCAAACCGTTGATGAAGAGCCAACCAGGCCACCGTAAGCTCATTTAGATTCTGTGCGCCTTCCAGTACTGGGAGGAGAGACCCTTTCGGATCTACCACGAAATGACTCTGCCGGACGGGAAGTAAGTCCGCTGATCTGTCCAGTAACGATTGCATCTGAGCAATGGTTTCGGTTAACTCTTCCAAGAGAGTCGGCTCCAAAGTAAATCGAGGTAGAGAGGAAGTTTTACTTCTTCCTCTGTCGTAAATTTCGCGAGGGAGCAACGAGTCTTTCATGGCGTATTTACTGACTCTCGAGCTGATAGAGGTTTGATTTATACCATGACGAAGATACTCCAAGTGCAGAGTACTCATCTCCGAGTTGCCGTAAGATTTGTTGTCCATCCAAGTATTTCCTTCACCGCCCGAATTCACTTCGGGGGAATAGTGATCTCTCTCTCGTTCACTCTCTGAGATACGAGACAGAGGCACTTCTTCGAAATCTTCCGGATCCGCAGACATCGTCCGCGACTTTGCGGGACCCAATGGAGGGATTACGCTGAAATTCGAGGGTCCCGAAGGTCTCAGTTCTCGAATAGATGGGGACGGTACAGGAGGCAATACTCCTTGGAACTGTCTGGCTTTCGTACGTGATCGAGTACGGGAAGCCGCGGGACTCGTAAATTGAGCGAAGCTGTTGTTCAGCGGACTCCTAGTCTGGAAAGGATTAGAAGCCTCTGAATTGGACCTGATTCCGGTCGAGCGCCGAGGCGGGTCGTCTTCGTCTGTAACCGTTTCTACCGTAGTCTTATTCTTCCCGACTCTGACGGCCTGCGAATCGTCCGTCGCGGACGAATGGACCGATCGAGCAGCCGACGATCGAGTGGGAGCTAGAAGTCGGGACGTAGTCGTACTGCGAGACTCGTCCGGTTTCGGTAGAACGATCGCTGACGATCTCGATCGGGATAAGGCTTGAGGAATTGTGCCCCGAGGCCTGAATCGACCTCTGGACGATGATAGGCGATCTTCCTGGAAAGTATCTGGATCTGAATCTGAACCAGCCAGGTTGTCGACTTTTCCGGATTCGTCCACTTTTGCAAG
>MU411669.1:0-11407 GCA_023547045.1 Mycena sp. WM
ACAAAATGTGAACAATTCGCAAAAGGGGTTTTTCCTGATGTCCACATCCTCCTCCTCCTCCCCGGCCAACAGCGCCGCCTCCTTGATTTTCTTCTTTCCTGCGGGCAGCCGCAGCGCCATCGGGACCTGCGAGATGACGGGGGGAACACGGTCGAGGTCGTATACAACCCTCCACAACCTCCCCTCGCCGTCGGCGCAAGGCACGGCTCTCCGATGCGACGTCCGCCAATGTCTGTCGTACAGTGGGGAATCGATGGAGGGCACGGGGGCGGAGTAGTCGAAGGAGAAAATGACGATATCTCCTGTAGAAAGAGTTAGTTATGGATAAGCAAACGGATAAGATAGACGTACCCTTCTTGTACTGGTGCGACTCCATCCGCAAGCCCTCGTTCCTCGTCCCCCGCGCATCCAAGGCATCAGTCAGCCCTTCGCGCTCAATTGTCCGCCACCCGGAAGCTCCCTTGCTGGGGTACTCCTCCATCGGCAACCGAGCTTCACCCTGCGGGTACCCCAACATTCGAAGATTGTTGGCGGCGAAATACTGCGGTATGATCGTCCACATGAAACCATTGCCGATGAAATGGTCAGTGCCGGTGTCGCTCACGCTCATCCGCTTCATGCGCCCTTGGATGTGGAGGTTGAGTTGTTTCGCCACCCTGTTCCGGGCATCGGCGAGCTGGCGCTTGGCGCGTTTGACCTCCTCTGGCGTCATCCCCGAATAGTTGTGCTTGACGGGGGGGAGCTTTGCCGAGGCACGCTCAATCTTTGTAAGCGCCTGCTGCGAGCCGGAGGCGACGGCGTTGGAGGTGTTGGAGGTGGAGGTGTTGGGGGCGTCGGAGGGGTCAGGCACGTCTCCTCGACCTTTGAGGTCGTGCAATTTTGCGAGCTCCCAGTCACTACAAATTTTAGTTAGTAAAAGATCATGAACCTGGGTATTGGCCACGTACTACACGGCTGATTTGGCGGCCGCGAGAACCTCGTCCTCGCTATACTTGAGTTTCTTGAAGAACTGGGGCGGTCGTTGGGTCAAAACAAAAAAAGAACTCGGACAAAAGTAATCACGTACATCAGCAAACCCCTCAGTGTACACCACCTCCGCGTATTCGCTGTCTTGATGGACGTGCGGGCCTGCCATCATGAACAGCGCCTGGAAATCGTCGCGCGCCTCGATACTCTCCATCTGAGTGGCTATGCGACGCATAAGCGACGCAAATCGCCGCTGGCGCCCCTCCACCGTTGGAGCTTCGTTGGCAGCCACCAACTCCGAGTGCTTGGCGAGGATCTCCTGTGCCCTCTCCTCCCCGTAGTCGAGGAGGAATTGGAAGTACGCCTCGCTCAGCTGTCCCTTCGTCAAAGGAGGAGCTACCTCGGCGTCTGGGCTCGTGTCGCGGCCCTCTTCGGTACGCCGCAGCTCCATCACGCGGATGATTTCGGGGCCCTCTACGGTACGCCGCAGCTCCGTCACGCGATTGAGTTCGTGCTGAGCGTAGGCTTGATAGAGGTTCCAACGGTGGGGACGGCGGCCGTGGACGTCACTGATGCTGGCGGTGAAGCGTCGAAGGATGCGCTCTTGAGAAAGATTGGTGTCGGTGGCGCAGGTGGCGGCTACCTCGAGCATCTTCGTACAGCACGCCGTCAAAGCTGTCTCCTGCGCATCCGTCAATTTCCCCCCCGGCAGAGACGTGCGCTTTCTCTTCTGCCCTGCCCTCTCCTCCCTCACCTCCTCTGAGTCTGTGTCCTCGGCATCCCGAGGCGGGGAACTGGAGGTGCGTGTCGGAGGCGGCGAATCAGAGGTCCGTGTCGGAGGCGGGGAGCTGGAAGAGCGTGTCGGAGCAGTCTCATCCTCGAAGTCGGGCAGCGGGGCCGGGGGCAGCTGCAGCGGCACAAACCCTCCCTCTTCCAAAAACGTCCCGAGCGACCCCTTGTAATTCATGATGGTGATGGTGCTGGGAGACACCACCGGGGTCGACAGAAGCTGAGGATCCAGCTCGGATGTGCGCCGTTCCTGACAATCCGGCTCGGGTGTGCACCGTTGTTCCGGTTGCGCAGGCGCTCGTAGTGAAAAGCTGGCGTTTCGGAACTCGCTTTGGAACTGACGACCGTAGGTCACGATTGGGGCGGCTGGGGGCAGGAGCTCGTAGGTTGCGATTGGTCCGGCTGGGGGCAGGCGCCCAGGGAGGGACGAGTCCAGGCAGGTAATAGGAGGCAAGCTCGGAGTCGGCAGCTTGAGAGGCGGCGGGACTGGCTTCGGCGGTGCAGGCGGTAGAGAGGGTGGGGCTGGAGCCGGCTTCTGTGGAGGGGGCGGGGGCGGCGGGCGTGCCAAAGCCGATGGGCGCGGCGCAAAGACGCGCGGTGGTGGACCGAACGTTGACGCAGTGTCGGGTGGCGGGGCTCTCGATGCTTGCGCTGGGGGCGGAGGCGCGCTTGAGCCTTGTGCTGGAGGCAGCAGCGCGCTCGAGCCGTGTACGACTCGACCGCGTTCCTGCATTGGAATCCGAGGCGGCGGCGTGCTTGTCCGCATGACTTGACCACCAATGCGGATTGTCAAAGGCTTTGGTGGCGGGGGTGGACCCATTGCTGCATGAAGTGGGGGTGGAGACTTTGCAGCCTCTGCTCTCCGGACCATTGAAGCTTTGCTGGATGGGCTCGCATGCGGCGTGGGCTTGATGTCGGACCGCAAGCGCGATCTGACAGGCACGGTGGGTTCGGCAGCCTCGACCCACTTGTGACCGCCCCCGACTTGTTCCTCCTGGTCCTCCTCGGTATCCGACATATACGGGACCACCACAGACTCGGTGGAGAAGGAGAGGGGGTCGATGCGGGGGCGGTCAGTGGAGGTGGAGGCGAATGGGGGTGGACGCGGCCCCGACGACTCGAGCTGATCCAACTGCTCATCGTCACTGTCGTCGAAGCTGGCCGAGAGCGCTTCCCCTCCTGCATTTGGGTCAGGCATGATGAGAGCGACGTCCCCATCTAAACTGGCCCCCTCCCAGTACGAGGCGTCAAAGTTAGCGAGGTCAGCAGCACTGTTCTGGAATGAATCGGGGCTCTTGAATGGGGAGACAGGTCGCAGCCGTGGCACATCGAGGGATAAACGGCGATCATCGCAGGCGAGAGAGGAAGGATCGCTGGGGTCCATTTTGGAGGTGGCGGAGTCGGCCAACGGAGGTGTAGTTTTTGTTTTGGGTACGTGTTTCGGTGAACTTCGAGACTGCTACCACCTACGGGTTGCGATTGGCGCGTCCGGGAGGCGATTGCAGTTGGTGTGGATTGCAATTGAGACGCGTCAAACGCGCAGGATATAACGGATTCTGGAAACAGGTGAGTTCTATGAAAAAAATGGGCCCAGTTCCACTTACTTGGGGTAGATTATAGGCGGTATTGTAACCAGAAAGAATGAACGACGGTAGGGGGAAAGAAAAGGGAATGAAGAAAGAGGCTGCGGCGCCACTGATGCGGTCACGTGAACTACATAGTGGCTCTGCTGCCTCTGCTCTTGACTCTGACAACGTCTGTCTCCCGCCACCGACAGCGTTACACGTCAACGCCGCCGCCATTTACTTCAATCCATCAACCAATGACGAGCCGTATAACGGTCGTCTTGTCTTATGATTTTCGTTCTGGACGTGTTTTACCCACAACCCGTGCCTTCTAAGTGCGCGATCTGGTGTTCCATGTTGCCCCTTGGTTATTGATTTTTTTCCAGATTTGTTCCATGGCTTTGAAATACCATGCACGACTTAGGCCGAAAGGTCGGGTACTTCCCATTAGAACTCTCACCTTAACCACCACCACTTTCATGGGCCGACGCGCCCGTCATCTCACCGCCGACGCCAAAGCCTCAGCCCGTCGCCAAAGTGATCTACTATACTCTCACAGCCCTCAGTATGCTCCTTTTATCTTTTAGTGTACCGTAGTACCCATAATAACAATTCTCCTAAATAGTGGAAAAATTGTTCGTGCAACCTCCAGACAGCTAAAAAAACGCCGCAAGGTGGCCCAGACACCTCCGACAAACTCCCTCGACCATATACCGGGTCTCCAACCACTCAGCTCCGAGCTCGTCGCTCTAAATGAGCTGCCATTGCCTGAGAGTAACCCTCTCTTTCAGGCAGCGCTCACAGCGGCCTCCTGGATCGACGTCTCGGATCTCCCCCGATGGAAGAGGCCGCCTCCATTCGAGGAAGACGACGACCACACAGATCCCTATTCCGCCCAGTACCTCCGATACAGCGAAAATATAGCTGTTGTTCTCCACGGTGATCGCATGCGGGCACAGAACGAACGGGATGTCGAACGGCGCACAGAATTTCATGCCGCAGGTGCCAAGCAAGCCATGGACCGACTGCGTGAGGAGGTGATTGAGCTGTTGAAAAGCTGGGAGCGGGTGCAGGAACGCCGCCAAAATTTGTACCATCCATTCCATCAGTCCCGCGAACATCTCATGCTGCAGCATTTCATGCAATGGCAGGCGCGTACGATCTACCACCTTTATCACCTACGATTCATGAGTTCCACTACCCCGGCGCCGTGATATCATATACATACAATGTTTTCTTGATCCAATGTATATTGTGTTGTCGACAACTCTGACTTCTGGGTGCTGAATGGGTGTAGCCTGTTCCCCGCAGTTATCAGGCCCTCAGGAACTCAGGAAACGGCACCTCCGACGCCTTCATCACACAGTATATAACAAACTGAATATATTAATTGGGTATCCGCGTAGTTGTTAATGGGAGGGTTAGTATGTGATCAGAGAGAATCCGTCGGACCATGGGCATTTGGTCCTCAGAAATAGAGGTGTCGGCATAACCACGCAGGAGCGCGCCGATCATGCAAACTACCCAAACACCGCAGTCGTGGGTATTGGTTTGACGAGCGGCGCCCTAGTGAATGGATTAATGTTAAGATAACGAAAGACAAACGGAGCTACGTACAGTTTGGAGAAGAGGACGTGCAATCCAGGTGTCGTCTTGAGTTGAAACATGCAGAGGATGATGGTGGCGATTTGCGAGCACCACCATCCGTGTTATCAAGAGCATAACCGCCTGCGGTGATGTCAGTGGGGCTTAAAGTCAGGAACATTGATTCGTACTCGAAGATCGCGGCGCCAGCCCCGCCTCTGCGCAAAGCTATCAAAGAAATAGAGTTGTTGTTCGTGCACTGCAACGGCAACCAACACCCAGTGCTCATCTTCGGGTCGATGAACCGGAACAAGCCAAAGCGACTTGTTCCAATACTCGGTAGGGGCCAGATGCTTCCATAAAAGAGAGTCGGAGGCCTTAAAATGGACTCGAGCGAGATCGTAGGTGTTGAGAACCGCACATCGATTGGCCACAGATGCTGTCGGCGCAGTGGGATGCCCGTAGACGCCGAGAAGCGAGGCTGCCAGTCCATTCAGGGCCCAGTTGTTGAGACGACCGGTGGGGACCCTGATGCAATCGACGTCGGAGGCTTCGATGGTGTGGCTGGGCCGGCCGTCGAGGCCGACAACAATACGCGGATGGCGTGTTAGATGAACCGTCAAGGTGTCGTTCCTATGCCGAATTTCGTCCGCTAGGGTCGTGTGAATCGGGAGGTCGTCCTAAGAAAAGAGAAGTCAGTGGAGCTTAGATCATGATAAGTAAATGACGGACCGGTAATTGCCACTGGATTTCAAACTGAACTGTGGCTGGATCGATGTTGCAGGTGTCATCCACTTCTTCAGGATGTACAACCATTTCCTGGATGATGAGCACTTCATCCGGATCGGAGACGGTGCCAGGGTCGAGCTCCTCAGCGGAGACAATGGTGTCGTCTGCATCGGTAGGTGAGAACGGCTCGAAGAGATCGTTCTCATCGTCCAACTCAATGTCCACAGTGCGATTAGCTCGGGGGGGACGGGACGGCGGATTGGAGGTGGATGTGACAGAGGCGGTGGAGGAGGTGACGGAGGCGGCGGTAGAGGCGGCGGTGGAGGCCGTGGGCTGACGAGGGGCAGTGAACGGTGTGCGACCAGTGGGGGGCGGAACGAGGGCAGAGGCCCAGGAGAGGTGGAGGTAATCTATGTGATCTTGTCTTTCTTGCAGGGCAAGATCGAGACAAATGTCTGCCCAAAAATGAATGTCATGATTTTTTTAAAAGGACAACCACACACCAGTGGAACTCGCGATTGCTCTAGCGACAATCGCGCGCTCCTGCGCGAGCCACCGGGCCATATTTTGGCGCTCCAGGGCGAGCCGTAACGCCTCCTCAGCACATCTGTCAGCGGCGTGGAGGGAGCGAATGCCGTCGCGGACATCATCGTCATCCAGCCAGCGGGGTATCGTGCCTGTGGACGGCGTGATCCAGACGTCTTCGTGTAAGACGGGGTCGTTGTCATTTCGCAGTCCATTGAGCGCAGTGGAAAGAGGGCGGGGAACGGGAATTAAACACCCAGCAGGGCGCAGACGCTCGAAGTCGGCACAGTACGCGTTGAACTTACGAATGGCAGTTAACAATGCCGGTTGGCATCGACTTATGGCCTTCTGTGTGCTCTGATTGAGTTTGGTTCCTTGAGCTCGATGGTCAGCACCGGAGTCGTCAGGGCCGAACAGAACAACATACCTTGGGGCTCCTTCTTCCCTTGAACAGCCTGGTCGAGGTTGGCCCACTCCTGGAAGCTCCCGACAGCACGGCCCCGCAAATTCATCTTCAAGTCACGCATTGCAACAAGGAGATGAGTGAACGGCAGTGGAAGACCTTGAAGCTCGGGATAAATGTCCTGGATGTTGAGGGAGGAATAGAGCGCTTCGGCTTGAGCGCTTAGTGTTTCGTGAGTTAGTTGAAGGCCTTGAAGGAGTTTGAGTGATCTGGGGGAGGCACCCGCACTGGTGATGGAGTCCTTAGCTTCGGAAATGGATTTATCGATGCTGTCGATCTGGGATTGGAGTTTGAGAACCTTGTCGAGCTCGCGGCGCAGGCGGGCAGGAGCATCTGCGACGAGTTAGAGGTTTGAACGGGAGGTGGAGGAGGCCTCACGTGATCGTATCGACGACTGCGCCACCTTCTGCGCCTCCCATTCTTGGCGAAGTTCGGCCTCAGGGACACCGCAGTCACGCAGAATCTTCTGGGCGGCATTCTGCTTGGGCTCTATATTTTTTTTCTGCTGTCGGATGATCCATACACCTAGATTATCGCGGCCTTCGTCGTTGACGAAGGCCGTATATTGGTCGAGCATCCAGATTCGGCGGGAGTTCTACAGAGATGTGAGATGGGGGTAGGCCAAAAAGAGTATTGATTACCCATTGACTACGTGTGATGCCGATGAGTTTGCGGATGCGGGACCAGAACCGCTCGATGCCCTCCAGATCAGCCAAGCCGACTCCTGGCCGAAACCGTGGACTGTAAAACAGCTGGCAAACCCAGCGGTGGCCGTATGCATGCATCGCATTGATAATGAACGACACACGCTCCCGGAAACCTGGTGAGAGAATCGGAAACTTGCGAAGTGGGAGGCGTCAGAGGCCGGGAAAGGGATGGATCGAGAGGGACTTACCAGGTTCAGGCTGCGGTGAAGAACACACCCCACGTCATATGCTTGGACAATGGTGGCCTGCGGCGGGAGGTGGTCCTTGAGCTCCTCCATAAGAGCCACAATATAGTGTTGCTGCTCGCCGGGGGTGTCAATATTTGCAAGGAACAAAACCTGCGAGTGGCGGCAGGTCATGGCAAAGATGCCGCTGGCATCATAGCGCTTGGGATCGGCCTTCTGTTTTTTCTCGTTGGCTGCATCCCAAGTCTCCTCGCAGCCGTCGACGGCTTCGTTCGGAAATGGAGACTTGTGCTTGGCGGGGGCCTTCTTCCGGGCTTCAGCAACCTTATCTCGGGCCTGGTGCACCTTCTCTTGTGATATAAAGTAGCTGGAGTCGTAGGAGATCGGACCATCTCCGGCTGAGCGGAGGTGACGATAACTAAAACATCCATCCGCCCCCAAAATCACATCTCCTCCGCTGCAAATAATTAGAAGGGAAGTTATATTGACTGAATAACACTTACTCATGCAGATCTCGGCCCCATTCTTCCAGCCCGAAGCACGCCGGACATCGTTCACGAAGGACACGGGAAGCACGTCCACGAGTAAGTGGCGGTCGGGTCCGAGGTGGAGGGTCCGAAGGGGGAGCTGCATCGGCCGTACTGGCAGGGATTGTGTGCGCGGCGCTCGGCAGTGAAGGCTCTGCAGAGGTGGCCTCGGACTCTACAGTAGCCACTACGGGCGGCTCGGGCGTGCGCGCATTTGGTGGTAGCCCTCCCATACCATCACCTCCGTCATGCCTGCGGTCAATCCCATCGTGCCGCGACACCGGGGGAGCCGCCAGCTCAGCCTGCGCCTCCTCCACCGCATCCTCCGGCGTTGCCTCTGAGGCCTCCGACACCTCGAGTTCCCCCCTGTCCCCTGCGGCCCCTGTGGTGGGTGCGGCAGCAGGGAACAGCGCCTCATCCGCTGCTGCGAGGGTAGCCTCGAGCCTCGCCTGCAACTGAGCCCTGAGGTTGCTTGACCAGAGGACGGCGTTGCCGAGGCCGACCCGAAATGGATCGGTCGCGCGGAGGCCTGGATTCTGTGGAAGGAATTAAAAAAGATACTTGGGGAGGACATGGTAGTGCTTACTCTGGTCGAATATATTTTGAATCCACGTCGGTCGTAGATGGTATGGAGAGCCGCAGCCAGCGCTGTGATCGCATCGCACGAGCGCTCAAAGAGGGCACGATAGACCTCAAGTAAGTCGATGGAGATACCAGTACGGGGTTTGGTGGGGGACGCAGGAAACACCCCGTTGCGTACCAGCAGTATCGCAACTGGCTGGCATTTGCAGGTGGTGACGGTAACAGATTCCAAGTCTGTTCATAAAGTTTTCAGTGGATGGTCGTGCAGAGAAGAGGCGAGTACGAACGCGAGATGTAAAGACACTGGACCGTAGTACTGACAGACGTCTCACACGACGCTGCGCATTGATGCTGAATTGAAGAGGGAATTATCGAGGGCCGCTGGCCATGAGTGGCTTGCTGGTACAGGGCGTAAGGCTCCTCCAGCTGAGGCAACAGCTGATTCCAGGCCTCGGTGACTTGTCGGGCAGCCCGCTCAGCGCGAGTGGAACGTGTACCAGGGCGCGCAAGTTTTTTGGGAGAAGCCGCCGGCGTTGGAGGTGACAGAGTCTCGAAAGTTTCCTCGTCGACCCAGTCCGGCATGGGCACGTCTGACACGGTCGCCTCGGGCTGTATAGGGTTGGGCGCCGATGCGAGAAGAGATGTGGAGCTACCGGCACCGCCAGCCACGTCCGGGAGCCTGAGCGCGTCAAGTTCGGCACGAAGTTGGGCGCGTCTTTCTTCATGTCCTAGACCCCGTGCTGGTCCCTTCTTCTTCTTGTTACGTGGCTTGAGTGGACTTAGCCGCTGTACACCAGGTCCGGCGCGTGTGGTACGCTCACGAGCATATATAGACCGTTTATTGGTTGTCGGCGCCATGGCGGTGGTGCCGGAGGGAGAGGCGGTGATATCCCAATGCGGAAATTAATTGGGACGTATTTGGACGTAAAGGAAGTATAGTCTGTACAGACTACGACGCCGGCAGACACCTCATAGGTATATTACTGTACCACAAGCTAATATACCTAAGAGGTCCTGCCGTAAACGATATAGTGGCTGCCTTAGGTGAATTCGGATAGGTATTCAACACGGACTAAGAGGTGCGCGAGACCAGAGATGCTAACGCCGGTGTACATAAGTGGGCAGGTCGGTCCGGACATGTAACACAAATATCGAGAAATAAATAAGGCCAGCCGGAGTCACAAGAAGAAAAAAATTGTTTTCAGCAGAGGCACGTGACTACAGGCGCATTAAAATACGCAAAAAATTTAATGAGTTTTTCAGAGTCATTGGACAGGCGGTAGGTCTATGACAAGTTTCAAACTTTTGCTCCTTTCCCTTCGGAGCCCGGCTAACATGGCTCACGACCGGATACTTACTTACCTCGGGCACGATGGACTTGGCAGCCAATCACACAGGTACGGAGAACATTGATTTCCCGGAAGAGCTGCTATCTCCTCAATGATAACTGCTGCAGAGGTCGCCCTGTGAAGACCTAGAACACATTCATCCGCTTTACGTCAATTTTTCAACCTTTTGGGTGCTTCACCGTCCTATTTCTGATTTTTTTTGGCCGCTGCATTCAGTTGACTATATTTTGTAACTTCGGAGCCCGAACGTCGCGTATAATGGCTCACAACCGGACACGTCGGGCACGATGGACTTGGTAGCAGCAAATCACACATATACGGCGAACATTAATTTCCCGGAATGGCTGTGCATACGATATAAAACAGGGCCCCATCGGTGTGTTCAAAAAATAAGAGACTTAGTCGTCTTCATCTTTCTCATCACCAACTCTAGAATGCACACTCGCACTCTCACCGCGTCCATCATCTTCACGGCCCTCACTCACCTCACTCCCTGCCTCGCGACCTGGTCGTACGAAAAGGGAGCAGAGATCAACTTCTACACCGGCACCCAATGCACCGGGTACAACGGCGAGGCCGACGCCTGGTGGAACCACAGACCCTTTATCGCCGACCTAGCTTCCACTACTGGCGCCGACCCTGATTGCTTGACGCTTAACATGCCTGGCAACTCGCAGAGCATCAACACCGCTCACGTGTGGGGGTTTACTACTTTCGCCGGAGAGACGCCCGGCCCCAGCTTTGGGCATTGCCAGTTTTGGGATGGGTTCACCTGCTCGGGGAATACTGCCACGTCGTCATTCGTTCCTTCCCCCCCGTCTGGCGAGTGCCTGCCTGCGAGGAGCCCGGCCGGGTTCCTCTGGAAGAGCGCCAAGTGTTACGGTGTTTAGGGTATTAGGCAACGTGGGGCGAAGCAGTAGGGAATTCAACTTCTGTTATCGAGAGTTAGCGGGCAGTGGGGAATCCAACTTTGTAGTATTGGAGGTTAGCGGTCTGGATGTGAACGGATGCGGTTGTACAGAATCGAATGGATTTATTAATTCAATAATATGTTCGAGTCTGAATTGGAATCGGCGTGCCTCGAAACCAACTGCCCTGTGCATGACTGTAAGAGAAACTGGTATCACGCGGGATACGGATAATAGAGTGTTTGCGCAACAGCCACTGGAGCCATTCAATGGCTTTTTGACGTTGCGCAAACTGATGGCTCCACGGCCAAAAAATCATTTCTGCGCAACGCCAAACAGCCATTGAATGGCTCCAATGGCTGCTGTACAAACAGGCTAATAATTATGAGCAATAGGGTCGTTCACAGTTGCCTTTTTTCACTCCCTACTAGGTCAAAGCGGTGGCTATGTCCATCCGTTTTTACCCTCGAAACAGGGCGGTAAACTCGTAGGAGTAGAACAGTCAACCCAAGTTACGTACATTTCTCG
>JAHHPV010012316.1:0-11872 GCA_023547045.1 Mycena sp. WM
GTAGAAAGTGTTTATTCGGGCCGTGACCCGGCACTATATACGACATTCTTGTGACTACGTGACTATGTGACCTCAGGCGCTCGTCTGTTTAGTACGTGCATCCTGTATTCGTAAACATACATGAAAGAACTAAGGACTAAAAGAAGAAAGAAAAGGTGTTGGTACAACTACCGGTTGAGCGATAGTTAGGTATGTTACATTATATGCGGGAGCCGTTACAGAGCCCCCCAGTCCGCAGCTTCGGTTCGTGTATTTAAAAGTCTGCACGGAACGCTTCAGGTAGGAATATATCACAAATCTTCTTCTTGTTCCAGCTTCCTCCGAACGCGTGGTCCAGTCGCTGGAGTCCCTCCTCGATAAATTTCTCAGTTACTTTGAGGGTCGGCGCCTCTCGTCCATGGTTGGAGGACTGGAAATATTTCTTCCATTCCGAGCGAGTGCGGCCCCGCGCTCGCTGCGAGTCCAGTTCTCGCTTGAGGCGCTCGAAGGTCCTATCACAGAATGGGTTCCATTCCATAGTAATGGTCCGAAAATTCCATTAGCATGGCATCGGTGGGGTAGAGATACAGATCCTCTTCGAGCGTACGGCCGGAGATGAGGCCGCTCATGGCCAAGTAATCACCGTCCGACAATTCATCCCAGGTAACGTCGATGCCGTCCCTATCCGCCGAATCGTTGGCTCCGTCGCGGTGCACTGAGACCTGCATTGATGGTCCTTCCATGAAAGCAGCGACATGTCCAACGCCCAGATATGCTCTAAGGATCCAGCTAGGAACTCCTCCTCGCGCGATGATACAGGGAGCGTGAGGTCTTAGTCCAATTTGCCCCAGATTAGCCTTGTACTGCCTCACGACGTCCGCCATGCTCGGGCTCGGATTCAAGCGCGGTCCTTTGTTGTGCCGATCTACCATGGCTTTGGTCACTCCTCGACTCGTCTTGTCCTCGCTATCGGGTCTGAACCTTGCAGCATCCGAGGGTTTGAACGCAATATGAAATTCCACTCCATGCTCCATGGCTGCTTCGAGGACGTGGCGCGGAAATCGGATTCCTGGACAGGTGACAGCCATGAACCTCATCCTGAACTCGGCGACTTCGTCCACGATTAAGTATCCCAGGGCCAGAACGTCGGGATTCCAGCTGTTCTCGTACGGGATGCGCCAGAGGCTCGATTCGTACGTAGCCTCCCTTCCCCAGTCCACGAAATTATTCAACCACCGGGCCCGTCGAGCATGCAAGTCGTCCATGTACATCTCATGTCGACTCGGAGCAAATACCGGGGGTGATGGGCAGCGTACAGGGTAAATGCGACGTCCTCGACCTCGAAATTCCGGCGATGCGGATCGTCGGGAATAGACGATCTCCCCACCTTCCCGGCTGGAATCCGAACTGATCGATACGTGTGAGCGCGCGTCGTCGAAATCCTCGGAGCTGGTGCGTGGGTATCGAGGCAGACGCGCGTTACGGTTGGGAACATAATTGCTTATAGGATCCATCCAGTCTTCACGCACCATGGCGTTGACCCAGCCGGACTCGTACGCCATTGGAGAAGAGAAGTCTTCGACTCTTCTCTCGGAGCTATGGTCCGAGTTAGGCGACGTCATCCGGGGTCCAACTTCTCGTCCCAGTGAAGTCGCATCTACACCCACTTCCCAAGAAGTTCTCCCTCGTCCTCCTAGATAAGGAGGAGCATCAGTCAGCAGCTCTCTTTCCTTGTGCTCCACCACATCTTCAACCGTTGATTCCGCGTTTAGACCCTTCCTTCTTTCGATCCCAGTTTCGGTGTCGAAGACTTCACCCCACCTAGGAGCGTATCCTCCTTTGAATCTTTCTCTGATTGCACACAAGTCCGGTTTTGCTAGGTCTTCTCGTCCGAAAGTGCCGTCGATATTCATCACTTCGGCTTTGGGGAGAGGATGGAAACGGTGAAATATAATGTGAGTGACACGATCGTGCGCGCTTTGAGTGACCAGATGGTGATAGTGCTTCGCCAGTTCATTCCAGTCCTCGTCATCCTCCAATTCTCGTCTCGCCCAATGTTGAAAATCTATGCACCAATATTTAATAGTCCCCGATGTTTCAGAGATGGTCGGGACTTTTGGGCGGCTCCGCGAATAAGGTGAGATTTTAAGCTGGAGGAACTCGTCGTATCGAGCTGCGAGTTCAGTGTCTCCCACTCCAGGCGGAAGTTCATGCTCCCAGAGCGCGGTAACGTCCTGCTTCTCTAGCTCCCTAACGTACTGATTGATCACGTCGGGGTTCAGACGAGTGAAGCGCTTATCCTTGAGTTCCCTATCGCCAAATACGTAGAAAAGGGGTACGAAGCGTTTGATAAGGAGAGGGAAGTTCAGGTGCGTCCAGTCTCGGGCAGGCGAAATCAGGAATCCGACTTTGTTCATCGTGTTTAAGTTCAAGTCCCAGATTTCTTGCACGATATAGTGCCGCAACCCAACCGACCATCCAGGAACCGCAGTAGTCCACCAGATCAAGTGCCCGCACATTTCTAAGACGGACCGACGAGCTTCGGCCACCATCAATTGTACAAGCGGCGCGGAAATATAAGGAAGATCCACTTTGTCTATGTCAAACAGCGCCGGGGAAGGTATCTGGGGGTCGTAGAGTGGACTCTCTCCAATCTCCTCCTGCATCCTTCGAAATCGCTGTAAGTCTGCCTTGATTTCCTCGCGCGCCGAGCTCTCGAGCTGGTACATCACTTCCGGGATTTCAGGTCCTCCTGGAAAATCGGACGACATGACCTGCACTACGCCTAAACGAGTCCTCGTGTCCCTAGACCAGAAAGCAGTTCGCCTCTCTTGGTCATCGGTCTCACGGAGCGGGATCCATCCTCGATAGTGGTACTCAGGATCAAACCAGTCAGGCTGGTCCATCCATTCCATCTTTACGTATCTGCCGAACTCATCGAACTCGTTGGGCTCGTGGTGATAGATCGAACTCAGACAGTCAATGTAATCGCGAGCGCCGCTAGGAATGGCCGAACAGTGTTTATTAATTCCTGTCCAGTGAGGTGAATATTGATCTTCCTCGTCAACTCGCTGGCTGAAGACTACGGCAACCCGTCCGCCTCCGTCGAGAAAGAGAGTGTCCATCCCGACGTCTAAAGCCCCAGAAAGTCTGTGGGCAAAACGCCTCGCTGGAAGTTCACTGCGCCAGAAGGTCTGATGCAGCTAGCTCCGTACGCGATGCAGGGGCGGAATCTTGGAGAATTTCGAATGTAGGTGTGGTCCAGCAAGGATCGGGAAAGGTAAGTAAGTGGAAGAAAAGAACGAAATGCTGAGAACGAAATTTGTTCATAGATATGTAATCGGGAAACGGCATAACCATGGAAGGTACTGTGAGTAAGGCAAAAGAGATAACATGTGTGTGAGATGCTTCTATGTCCGTCATCGTGGTCCAGCCTCGAGTGTTTTTTATTTTATTTTATTTTCTCTCCAATCATCGAGCCTCCATTCCCTGACTCTCTCACCCGGATATACTTCCGCTTTCGCGACGGCCTTCCGTTGAGGAGTCCCTGAGAATAATCGGTTCTCCTCACAAGTTATGATCCTTCCGATACTTCGAAAGGATCACAGGGGCATTGGTCAGGTTGGACCGAGGTTCCCAAGTGTCGAATTGTGGCCCGTAACCTTCCCATCGCACTAAGTATTTTATTGTTTTCCCTTGCTTGTCAAACTTGTGAGCAATGATCTTTTCCACCACGAACTCCGCTTTCTCCTCTTTCTTGAACCGGGTCTCGGGCAATTTTGTCCGTTCTCCAAAGTCTTCGGGTGATTCCACGTATCTCTTGAAATGCTCCACATTGAAAATAGGAAGGCCGGGGTAACGATTGCTCATACGAAGACGATAGACTCCGGGATTTATCCGCTGAATCACCTCAAAAGGTCCTATCCATCGCTGGCCTAATTTCGCTCCCGGACCTTTAGATTCCATCCATTCCAGAGAGTGCGGATTAATCAAAATTCTCGCGCCCTTTTTTAGCTCTGGAATGGGTCGCCTTCCTTTGTTATATCCCTTTGCCTGATGATGCTGAGCTTTGGCTATCGCCTGCCGAGCGCTATCCCGATGCATTTGAACATTATCCAGAAACTCCGCCGCCTCCTTCATATCGGTCGAGTAGGATTTTTTCTCTTCGCGACGGGCACCCCTTAGAAAATCGGAGGGCGCCGAGGGAGAGAAGCCGTAGAGCAAGAAGTTCGGGCTAACTAAAGTGGATGAGTGAGGGTTTGAATTGTATGCGAATTCGAGTAGGTGTATCCATGTCGCCCACGAATTCTTATCCTGCGCGCAATAGGCCCTCAGCATAGTTTCCAACTGCTTGTTGACTATTTCCGTTTGCCCGTCATGTTGAGGGTGATGAGAAGAAGACAACGCCATACGCGTCTTTAAGAATTTGGCGATAGCTTTCCAGAAATCTGATGTCCAGCGCGGGTCCCGATCCGAGACAATGCTGGACGGTAGCCCAAAACGGCAAGCCACGTACTTGACGAACAGCAAGGCGAATCCTTCAGCATCAATGCCCGTCGTGGTAGGAATGAATACAGCGAATTTAGTAAGCCGGCATACGAATATCAGTATGGCGTTGAATTCCTCTGACCAAGGGAGATCCACTATGAAGTCCATCGAAATTGAGTCGAATGGCCTAGCTGGAATCGGATTCGGAACCAGGTAACCGTAGCGTTTGAAGTTAGCCGCTTTTATTTTTTGACAAACATCACAACTTTTGCAGAACACCTCCAAATCCGCTTTCATTCGAGCCCAGTAATATCGTCCGGACAGCTTGTCCCAAAGCTTCCTGGGTCCCGCGTGTGCCGTTTCAAATGGACTCTCATGAATCTCCTGCATCAAAAATTTCTGGTAATCTCTAGGGACGCACAATCTCGGTTGGTAATCGGCGTCTCTGAAGAAGAGGAGCCCCTCCTGATTTTTGAAATATCTATACCCCGGCGTCCATGCTCCCTCATCCGATCTGGGATCGCTCCAGATAGGTCCGAAAGCTGGGTCGGACAAGTACGCTGCTACAAACTTAAGCTGAAAGTCGGGATCCATCGCGATGTGGATGTTAGGAGGGGGATTATGAGCCCCCCAGTACTCCTCCGTTTGGTCTATCGCTTCCAGCTCTTCGTCGTCGCTCTCATCTGCCACATCCACCAGTAATGGAGGATCATCAGTCTCAGAGCGGATGGGCTCTTCTTCGGTCTGAAGCTTCCCGGTCTCTTCTGGTCCTTCCCTAGCTTTAGCCAGCGCTCTGCTCCTAGTGGTGATCCAAGCCGATCGTTCTCCGTCCACACAGTCTTCGATACTCCATGCTATGAATGTAGCCCTTTTAGCCGGTTCGTTCTCTAGCTGCCTCTCCTGTGCCTCCGCTAACGTGGAGTCAGTGATGATGGTCTTCGTCGAGTCTCGGATCGGAGAAACATGCTCTGGAGGAGCTCTGGGCAGACGCGATAAGGGGTCTACGTTGGAATGCACCCTTCCCGCACGATGGACAATTTCCAGACCGGGGGCATATGCGGAGAAGATTGAACCCCACGCCGCAAGTCGTCGATTGGAATTTTCGTAGGTTCGTGCCCATTGCAAGGCAGAGTGATCCGTTACGAGGAGAATTCTTTCTCCTTCGATATACGGCTGAAACCGCACCAGTCCTTCTTTGGCGGCCAAGGCTTCTCTTTCAGTTGTCGAGTATCGCTGTTCGGCTCCTTTGAAACGCCTAGAATAATACGCAATCACCCTCTCAATATGTACTGTCGTCTCCTCGAAGTCCTTCGCCCATCCTTGAACCGGCGGGCAGTCATCAAATTTTTGACTGATCGTAGTCGTCAGCTTTGGCGGGGGCTGCCCGGCGTCATAAGCCCTTTTCAACCTCGTATATGCCCTGGTTCCTCGCAGGTCTCTTATGGAAATGGGTTGTATCTGCTGAAGAGCACATCCAGCGGCCTCGTCCGAGGCGTCGGTGTATAATCGATACGGGAGACCTTCGATGGGATGTCCCAGTAATGGCGCCTTTCGCAAGGCGTTCTTCGCTTCCCTAAAGGCGTATTCCTGGTCTCTCCCCCATTGCCACTTGCAATCTTTCCTCAAGAGTTGAAACAACGGCCCGCAAATGTCTGCATAAAATGGAATAAATGCCGAAAAGTATACCACCATACCTAGGAAACCTTGTAATTCGGACAACTTGGCTGGCCGTTCCAACTCCAGAATCGCTCTCACTTTCTCCTCGTGAGTCGATAATCCCAATCTCGAGACCTTGTGCCCAAGTAATAAAATAGAGTCATAAAATAGGTGACACTTATTCGGAGATAGCGTGATTCCGGCGGATTCGATGGCCTTTAAAACCAATTCCAGGTGTTCCAGGTGCTCCTCGTACGTGCGGGAGAATATTACGATGTCGTCAATGTATACGAGACAAAAGATCCACAGGTACGGGGCCAAGATGCCTTGCATCACCCTTTGAAAGATGGATGGCCCATTCCTGAGTCCGAATGGCATACGCCGGAATTGAAAAAGTCCTCGGTGGGTTCTAAAGGCCGTCTTCTCTACATCCTCGTCCTCAAATTCCAATTGCGTGAAACCCGCTAAGGCATCTAAAGAAGACAAGACTTGCGCCCCCGAAATGGCCGAAAGGATCTCGCTCTGCCGAGGTATAGGAAATTCGTCCGGAATGGTCACGGCATTCAGTTTTCTGTAATCTACGCAAAAACGGGGTTTCCCGTTGCGGTAGGCTATAACTACTGGGGCGCTCCAAGGGCTAATGGATGGCTCTATTACGCCCTGCTCGAACCACTTGTCCAGTTGCTCGTCGATTACTTGGCGCTTAGCTGGGGAGCTCCCATACATCGGGACGGCGATGGGTACTTGTCCGTCCACTGTACGAATGTGGACCTTCGCTGGGTGATGTCCTAACCTTCCATCGAATCCAAATGCTTTTACCCTTCTCTCCAGCATTTCCCAAGCTTTCTCTCTTAAGTGGTCTGGGATGGAGCCTACGTCAATTAATTCACGCAACTTCTTTGAATCCAAATCATCCGTGTCGGGCATGGCAGCAGTCTTGGGCCCGTAATCCTCGGCTTCCATTCCTTCCTGCCTTTCTTCATTCTCTTTCGTCGCCGAATCCTTCTGTAGGTCGGGATAATTCGCTGATCGATTCTTCTCGTCTTGGTGATCACTGTGCGTCATCGCTTCCTTCTCTCTGTCCAGATTAATCCGGACGATAAGAGAGATGGCTTCCGCCGCTTTCTGGTATTTTTCTCTGCTCTCTTCGCTAGATGGTCGATCAAAATAACCGATAGGGTCCGTCACCATCCCTATTGCCTCTCCTTTCCGTATCATTCGAGGTTGATCTGTCGGGTTTGCTACTGGAATGTACGGGTTACGAGATGATATCAACGTATTCGGCACCAGAAAGAATGAATCGTTCGAGTTGGCTAATAAATTCTTTTCCACCAGCCACTCCTTGTCTTCCTCAAAATACCCATCTACCAACACGGAGCGGCTTTCGTGCGGCCTAAGTTTATAATCGTAGGCGGCTCTGACTATCCTCTTCTCCTCCCCAAACTTCGCCGCAAGTCGCCGTTTCCGTACTAACTTGTTTCGATGCGCATTCGCTTTCTCTTGTTTGCTGGGCGCTCTTTTGCTAAAAAGAATACGTTTGAAGTCTGACGTCCTCGCTACATTTTGGGCTCGGACTGTATAGGCCCAATCCTGAAAATGAATTTGAGAACCTTGTTCCACGTTCCTCGTAAGAGCAATCTCATATGTTAACTGATAATCCACACCCAGCAGAATGGGGACGCTCATCCCTGGCACAATATACGCCTCCGCCTCCGTTTCCAATTCGACGCCTTCCTCCGACATGGTATAAATCGGTACGGTTATATATCCTCTTATTCCCGATTCCTCCTGTGTTAACTGAAGGAGTTTTATCGGCATCCCTTGTTTGATAGGCGGTGGATTAGGAAGGCTTTGGTAAAGTTCTTCAGACATCAAAGTGATATCCGCACATGTGTCGATTCTCAGATCCAAGATAGGTCCCTCCTGACTTCCTACTCTCCCTTTTACTGACAGCACCGAAGTTCCCAAGGCGGATCGGCCAGCTACAGCTCTACGTCTTTTAAACAGACGTACCGAATTTTCCTCAGGTCGACCCGGCGGGGAAGTACGAGTGTCATTCTCTTCGCGTAATGGGGTAGCATCTCTCCGTTCGGAAATGTAGGCTTCTCTGATGATGTTTTCATCCTCCTCTTCTGACTCGCTTTCTTCCTCGACTTCGAATGGCTGCTCTTGAGCTGGGAACTTCCCATTATTCAGCCAGAACTCCTCTGCCATTCGATCCTCTCGACTTTGTCGGCTTCCGATGGGACTCTCGTCTTCGCACTCCCCTACTTCTTCCAGTATACCGAATCTGGCTTTCTCTTTCATTTTCCACTCGGTCTCCGCTTCATCTTCAACGTCCTCCATGCCCGCGAAGAATTCTCTTCGTTGCGGACTTGTTTTGATGTCCGAGCCCGTTGCCATTTTGCCGTGGTCCTTCCTTGACTGATCGTTCTTCTGAAAAGCTGTATTCGACGGGAAATCAGCTTGAGGCCCGGAAATCTTGGGATCCGGGCCACCCATCGTAGCTCTACCGGTCTTACGCTCTGAGCTGTTAACGCTCAAAACTGCCTCGTCAAAAAACGATCCCTCTCCCAGTCGATCCAGATTCCCCGCAGATTTGGATAAGGTCTGGTTTAACAGGACGGAAAATGCACTCTGATACATCGTCTCCTCCTCTGACGGCTCCGAGACTGATACTAGCTTTGCGTTTCTTTTCACTCCTTCGCTATAGACAACATAATGTGGACATTCGCGATTCCAATGTTTCTCGCTCCCGCACAGCCTGCACGGTCCTGGAGGGAGTTTTCCTAGTTTCGTGACCACTGCGTCCTCCTTGGGAAATGGGTATCCACCAGGGGGGGGAGGTCTCGATCTTTCTTTCAATGTGGCGTATACCTCCTTAAGAATCCCTTCTTCCATGGAATTTCCGAAAGCTATCTCATTTCCCGAAGTGCCTGGAACCTCCGACTCCTGCTCTTCCACCGCATTGAAGTGAGCTTGTTTGTGAACGTATCTCGGTTTATCAGGCGAGTAGCCTAACGACTTCAGAGTGGCCACGAGATTTTCCTGATTCAGTCCCCGGCCACCTTCATTTTTCCAGGCGTTAATCAGGGCTGCTTCGTGTTCAACGACTTTCGCATACAAAATCATGGTACTCGGGACATTCTCTAGAATGAGGATGGGTCCCCATGATACGGGCGCCTTTTCCATGATGTGATAGACCTCTCCAGCACCGCCATTATCCGATACAACCAACATCCTCGTCCACATCGTACGCCGGGCTACAAAGGCCTGGGGAGTCTCCGCCTCGTGTCCTTTCTGTCGGAAGCGCTGGACTTCGTATTGCCGATTCATCTTCCTTTGCCAGGTCCGCCCAAGGTACATGTCCTTGATCGCTTGGAGGTACAGTATCCAGTGCGATCTCATGTTTGCTTGCTGTTCACCTGGAAGACTTGCATACCAAACCTGAACCGGCGAATCCTCTTTCAAGCGCATACCCAGCCAGTATCCCAGAGCCTGGGGAATGTCGCCTCCCAGATGAGCCCGCTGCGAAACGTCCCAAAAATATTTAATAGCCGTGTCGTGGTCCCCATCCCACGAAGGTAAATCTTGCAATTTTAACTTTGGTTCAATGGTAGGAGCCATCGTCCCGTAAGGCGGAATTGGTCTGTTAGGATCTACAGCTGCGCCTCCATTATCTCCGGGTGGACCGGGGGGTCCAGGATCGCCAGGTGGTCCAGGCGGACCCCTCGGTCCTGCCAGGCCACGAGGTCCCATTTGAGGATTAGCGCCTCCAAATCCTCCTCCATGTCCACCTCCCCCATCACCTCCACCGCCTCCACCGCCTCCTCCACCGCCTCCAGGCGGCGGAGAGTTCGGCGAGCCCGGTGTAAAGGGCGGGGTGAATCCTCCTCCAGCGGGAGGAGACCGATCGCCATTGCCTCCACTTCCCGTAGGGCCAGGAGTATTCATTTTATGGCCCGCGGGACCTTCTCCTCCTTGCTTCGATTCCGAAGCAGGAAACGCTGTCTTCCGGTGTCCTCCTCCACGCGAGGTTTCTGCAAATCGGACTGGAGAAGGTGCTTTCGGAGTAGAGCTAGACAGTGGATCGCCGTATGTTTTCTCATTCTTTTGAGGGTCAGAAGAGAGAGGGAAAGAATGGATGTCGAACGGATTCGAAGGCCGAGCCTGGGGGATTTGACGACCGGTGGCAATGTTCACAGCTTGGAATCCTGCGCCAAAAGTTGCTCGGTACTGGTCCCCCACTCCTCCTATAGGTCCCGCGGCTAAGTTCTGAAGCACGTTTGGAACCGCGGTCGCTCTGGGTGCTTGGCGAGCGGATGAGCCTCCTACGTCTGACCAATGGCTCAAAAAAGATTTCGAGGGTCGAAAAGGTGTTTTGGGTGCCAGCAGCGGTTCACGGATAGTGTTCTCACCGAATCCGATAGGAGACCGCAAAGGAGAGCGATGAAGCTCAGGATAAGGCTGAGGATAGACTTGCGAAGAAGGAGAAGGCTCTGCATACCCTCCTTCCTTTCGCGTCGGAGTTTCTACTGACTCAGGACGTTTGCCTTCCTTAATCGAGGATCGAAACGAATGAGCTTCCTCGGGTTCAGTTTCTCCTTGCGTTTCAGAGTAGTAGCTCGTATAGGAACTACTGGCTGCATTGTTCTGTAACCTAGCTATTATATTCTCCCATCCGTCCTGCATTATGTGCAATCTCTCCTCCGGTCCTCGCTCGTGGAATTGCCCCTCATAATGATGCGGATAGTACGCCAGAACGTGGCGCATTTTCTCCTCAGGAGAGGTCAATTGGCTCGTTTCATCTTGAAGCTGTTGAGTCGTGGACGCCGGGGAGAAAACTTCTATACTGTCGGGCATCCGACATTCTTTCTCGTACTTCAAGAAGAATCGATGTCCCAAATCCAATCGGCTTCGTAACAATTCCCAAGCCATCAGAAGTCGAGCAACATCGTTCGTCTCTTGAAGAACTGGAAGGAATAAATCCTCGGGATCAACATGAAAATAGCTCGTCCGGCCCGGTACCAGCAAGGATGCCTTGTAAAGGAATTCTTGTAATTCGGTGACTACCCGGCTCACACGCCGGTAAAGCCGTTCCTCCAATCCGTATCTCGCTATTCCCACTGGCCTAAATTCCCCTCTATCCGCCAAGTCCTTTTGCTCCAGCGTGGTCATCAACGCGAGCATCTGAACTGAATGCGCCGTAGAGGCGTTGACGGAATCGATGGAATCCCCGGACCTTTCGTATTCTTTCACTAACTTCTCCATCCGCGCTAAATCATCCTCCCGTAAACTCCGTTCATCTTGGCTTCGACTCGCTCCTGGAGAGGGATTTATTTGGGTATCCATGGGTAGGACGGGGAAATCGGGGGTGGTGTAGATTCGCCGACGACCGGCAATGGGAGCGTGTAATGTGACTCCACGGACCGTGCGGGAACCCGCGAATCGAGAATTCCGCGCGGATGCCCAACGTGTGAATGAATCTGTATCTTCTTCTGACCTCGTGGTTCGAGGCGTCGAGTCCCGCGTGGAGAGAGAAGCGGATGACCGAGTCCACGATTTCTGTGGGGGAGAGCTAGAAAATGCCCCAGTATCGTCAAAGCGGACTCGTCGGGAATCCCTAGTAGCGAGGTGCGGGGGTGTGTCCCGAGAGATACTGGAACGAGCAGGATTCGAGGTACGCGTTTTAATATACGACTCGTCAAGAGAGCCGGCCAGGGTGTCGACAGTTCCGGATTCGTCCACC
>JAHHPV010012399.1:0-11819 GCA_023547045.1 Mycena sp. WM
GGCGTTCGGATCGGAGCTAAACAAGTAAGAAAAATTGAAAAGTACGCATGTATATTTTAGATCCCTTACAGAGCCCCCCTAGCTCCGATAGGAATGCGGCTCAAACTTCTCCAGCAAGCCCAGTTTTCCCATGGCAACCTCGCTCCAGTCGATCGGGAACGAGCGAGCGAGAACTTCATCCATCTCGTCAAAATTAGCCTGAGTGGGAACGATGGAGGGGGTGAAGACCCCTTTGGCGCTGTTCCGTAGGATCCGCTTCCACTCCGCATTGGTCTTCCATTCATACTTCTTCTCGTCCACGATCTTGCGCCGCAAGCTCTCTAGGAAGTCATACGCGCCGGCGGACAAGTAACCTCTCATGTGTGGGCAGTGCTTTTCGAGCAGAGCAAGGGGAGGCCACAGGCTGACAGTGTCGCTCTCGCGCTTGCTGCTGACCTGCCCTAGAAGTATATTAACCTCCCTCGGGCTGACTTGATCGGTAGAATGGGCGACGGCTTCGTCATCGACAGAAATCCAGTGTTGCTTCCTGGCGACGAACTCCGCCACTTGCGGACTGGGTCCCCGCGCAAATCGATGAATCAGATCCGGGGCGTACACTTCCGCCACGAATTTGCAGAGTCCACCCATGCCCAAGAAGGCGACAGCGTTAGGGCGCGAGAGGATGTGCAAGCTTCCCTGATAGACGCGGTATTGCTCCTCTCCACCCCCGGACCACTGCATCAGCTGGTCCCCGTACCCGTATGCGTAAACGGAGGGGAGAGTATTACGCTCCAAGGCGGTGAGGTGCATGTCACGGAAGCGTCCCACTCGATTCAAATTGGTATAGATTTCGAACGGCATACCGAATCGCAGCGCATACTCCAGCACATCTTCTACTCGGTCCAATTCAGGCAGGAGGGTGGCGGTCAGAGTCTTGAGACGCGTGGCCGTACGCGGATCGCTGCACACAAGGTACGCATGTTTAAGCCAGGTGTAGTCCCAGTTAAGGTCTCCATAAGGCGCTTGGCGAGGCTTCTCGTCTATGATAGACGGCGCCAAGCGAGCGATGGCGTTGAGAGCGTGGTCCAGCGTTTGGAAGTCCGAAGTCCATTGCTGCGACGGGCGAGGCCGGAGCCGAGAAAGGGATGTCGCGGCTTTCGCGTACATCCGCTATAGGGATTCCGTGGGACGAACGATTCTCTTGGTAGTCCTCCTCGCCAGTCTCAGGACCTGCGGCGTCGAAGTATTCTTCCTCCAGGGATGCGCGCTGGAGCGCGAATCAAGGGAGCTGGGTCTGCTGGCGGACTGAGGGCGCATCTCGCTCTTGACTGACCCTGCGGATCCCAGGGGCTCCGAGAGCGAACGGGCGCCCACCATCTGGTTCAGCCAGTCGCTGCGCGACCCTTCTCCCGAAGTCGTCGATCCTATACGATCCAGGAGCGTCGCGGCCGGGCGAGAGTCCCCGTAGCTCTCCGTGATCGCCGGAGAAAGGGTCCTCAAGGGCGGTGATGCAGCGTAGGACCTGGCTCCCGCTCGCTGGTCGGATTCTCCGTCCGCGCGTCTGCCGTCGAAAGAAGAGAATCGGCGTCCCGGGCGTGGTGCGTACACCGTCTTGACTTGTTCCCTAACGCACACCGAGGACTCATAGTAGTAATCTGCCTCCGGTCTGGCTTCGCCATCGGCGTATCGCGCGAAGTCGGTCAAAGCGAAACGATGGATAGGGAGAGGGCGTGCGAAAGGAGGCTCATCGACACCGATAGGATTGTGCCGGAAGAAGGTACACACTGTGGTCAGGTAGCCGACGCGCGTCGCGGCTTTGAAGCGTTCCGCGTAGGCTCGTATCATGTGCCAGTGGTAGAGTGGCCGAGCCCCGAAACCGTGATCGTCGACGATTTCGTATTCCCAGTCCGGATTGAAAACTAGGTCCGCAAAGCCGCGTTTGCCTACTCGCAAATTTCGGCCCATCCAGTCGGTCCCCTCCAGGTCGTCCTTCCACTCTTCGTAGCTCGGCATGTCTTGGATTCGCACGTCCCCGCCTTTTGCGGCCGTGAGGAGATTAGCGACTTCGTGATAATACTCCGGGCTGAAACGAATGAAGCGCGAGTCTCCCCGCTCCCTGTCGGTCCAGACGTAATGAAACGGCACGTCGTTGTTGATCAGGTGCGAGAAATTGAGCTCATGGATGTCTCTTCCTAAGTCGTAGACCGCCCCGATCTTGGGACGTTCGTTCAGTCGCAAGCTTGCAATGAATTCCTTCACTTCCTCGGACAGCGACGTGTGGTGCAGCTCCACAACGGTGAGAAACCAAGCTATAAATCCCAGCATGCTTAACGTGTCTCGCACAGCTCTTTGTGCGACTATCTGGGCGGCCTGGCTATGCGCGTGTACTCCCCGTAGGCGGTCTTGGTCGAGCGGGTCAGGGTATTCACCTATAGTTCCTCCGCGGCGATAAAAGTCCGAAGTCGTCGCCAAGGTCTGACAAGTGGAGTGAAGTCGCTTCCCGAGGAAGAGAATCTCGTCGACCCAATCCACGCTAAGGAAGCTTCCTTCCGAAAAGATTTCCGGCTGGTCGACATCATCGTTATTTGTGAATACTTCGCGAGTCTCCTCCGTCGTTCCAATGCACGACTCTCCGTAACAGATTCCCACGGGGTCTTCCTCGAGTTCCCCGAAAGGGGACTCTCGTGGCGAGGAGTTGGGTATGTGTGCCTTCCAATGTTCACAAGGATTGTACCAGACGGCGAATTTAATGAAGTCCAAATCGGAGAGAAGCTGAGCACTCGCGGTCGGCGCTAGGAGGAAGGGAACGGGATCTCTATATCTCAGGATTTGAGGAGCGACGGGGCTGGTGCGAGCGCCTATCGAGCAGATGAAGCCCGAACCGGTGGGAGTCCAGACGGGTACTAAGGTTTTCCCGTAGGCGTCGGTGAAGTAAATTGTATCCATTGTTTCTTTTGAGTAGAGCTAGGGAGAGGGTATGTAGAGTCTAAGGGGATCGGACGTTCCGGAAACCCTTAGACTCAGCCGAATAGACGCGCCGACCGATCGTATCGGGAAGGCGCAGTCAATCGAGAATGTAGGAGTAAGAATATAAGGCGTTTGAAGCGAGGGATAGAGAGAGGGAGAGAGGGAGAAAAGATGGGGGAGACGGCGACCGGTTTTATCGACTCCGAGGCAGACACGTTTTGACGCACCAGGACAACGGAGCCGGGGGTATTAACGATCGCTTGCTGACTTTTGGTTCCGCGGAACCAGAGTAGATACAAGTACAAAGATCGGGATTCTCGCCCGAGCGGGGATCGAGCTATAGCCCGATCACTTCCGCCCCTTCTGGACCTTTTCAAACGCGCGCACCATCTCCGGCGCGTTCTTCAAGTCCTTGCGAGTCTGCCACGAGTCATGCTGGGCGCCATAGTTCTTCCAGCGAACTAGCCAAAGATTCTGCTTTCTGCTTTTGTCGTACCTTTTGCCTATGATTTTCTCCACCTCGTACTCTTCCGTGGCTGGCTTGCGTGTTCGAGTATCCGGCAGAGTCAACCTTGGGCCGAATTCCACAGTAGGTTCTTTGTACGGCTTGAGATGATCGTAATTGAATACAGGGAATCCTGGGTAGCGGTCGTCCATTCTCAGGCGATACGTCTTGGGATTAATGCGTTGTAAGACCTCAAAGGGCCCGATCCATCTCTGCACGAGCTTCGCCCCTTCTCCTTTGGACTCTATCCACTCCATGGAGTGAGGGCTGACCAAAACTTGGTCCCCTATCTTGAATTCCGGCACGTCTCGTCTCCCTCTATTGAAGTACTTGGCCTGTTCGTTTTGAGCGCGGGCTATGGCTAGACGAGCATTCTCGCGATGAACCCTGAGCTGCTCCAAGTAGGCGCTAGAGTCCTTGCGCATCCCTGTTGACGCCGTCACCGCCCAATCCTTGGGGAGGAGGTAATCTAAGGGAGCTTTAGGATCGAAGCCGTACAGCAAGAAGAAGGGAGCCAAGCCGGTCGACAGGTGGATATTGGAGTTGTACGAGAATTCTAGAATCCGGAGCCATCGCGCCCACTCTGTCTTGTCTCCCGCGACGTAGGCGCGCAGGAGCGTCTCTAATTGTTTGTTGACGTTCTCTGTCTGCCCATCGTGTTGCGGATGATGGGAGGAGGACAGCGACATCTTGGTTTTCGTCGCTGCTGCTACTGCTGCCCAGAAATCGGAGGTCCATCTGGGATCTCGGTCCGCGATAATATTGTCTGGTAAACCGAACCGTGATGCGATGTGTTCTACGAACAAGTTCGCGAATTCCTGTGCCGTGAGCCCGGAGGTTGTCGGGATGAAAGAAGCGTGCTTCGTGAGGCGGTCCACTACTACGAAAACTGCATTATACTCCCCCGACCAGGGAAGGTTGACTATGAGGTCCATGGAAATGGATTCGTATGGCCGGTGGGGTATCGGGTTTGGAATCAGATACCCGTAACGCGTGAAATTCCTGTTCTTGATTTTCTGGCATACGTCGCACGTGTCGCAGAACTCATCTATGTCCCTTTTCATCCTGCGCCAGTAGAACTTCGCGCTGATTTTTCCCCACAGGCGCTCGGGGCTGATATGCGCGGCTCCCATGGGCGTCTCATGGGCTTCTTCCAGCACTCCCTTTCGCATCGCCCTCGGGACGCATAACCGGGGTTGATAGTCCGCATCCCTGAAGAAAAGCTGACCTTCATCGTTCTTGAAGAACCGTTGTCCTGGCTTCCACAAGCCGGCCTCTACATGTGTATCCTCCAAGATCCGCTTAAATTCTGGATCAGCCTGGTAAGCTTTGGTCCATTCTTTCCTGAATTCCGCATCCATGTTTATGTGAATATTAGGAGGTGGATTCACAGCCCCCCAGTACTCCGCAGTCGGTTTGACCGTATCCAGCTCGTCGCCATCCGAGTCCGGAGGTTCCTCTTCCCGGGTAAAGTCACCTTGTTCATCGAGTTTTTTGCTCTCTTTCCCTTGTACTCCCCCCCCTTCCTCGACGCCCATAGGCAAGGGCGGCGGGGAAGTTTTCAGCTCGTCAGGCAAGGTCTCTTTCCTCCTCTGATTCCGTGTCGTTGCAAACGCGCTAGCCCTGCCTTCCAGCCCGTCTTCGAGGGTGTACGCCGCAAACGTGGCTCGCAGCGCTGGGTCGCGATCCCGTCATCCCTCTTGTGCTTCTGCAAGGTTCCCGGGCATGGTAATGGGCTTATCCAGCTCGCGCTGAGGGGATACGTGTGAAGGGGGCGCCCGTGGTAGCCTTGAAAGCGGGTCTACGTTCGAATGGACGCGCCCGGGGCGGTGTATTATCTCCAGACCAGGGGCATAAGCAGAAAAGATCGCTCCCCAAGCTGCCAGCCTACGATTCGAATTTTCATACGTCCGAGCCCATTGCAAAGCGGAGTGGTCCGTCACTAGTAAGACCTTCTCGCCCTCGATGAATGGTTGGAACTTGACTAATCCTTCCTTCGCTGCGAGAGCCTCCCTCTCCGTAGTGGAGTAGCGGGTTTCTGCCCCTTTAAAGGTGCGTGACCAGTACCCTATGACTCTTTCGATATAGACTGTGGTCTCGTCCAATGACGTCCCCCATTCTTTTGCTTGCATCGAGTCGTCTGTTTTGGCTGATAGCTTCGTCACTAGGCTTGGTGGAGGGGAGCCTTCTTCGAAGGCTTTCTGCAGCTTGTCGTACGCCCGGGTACCTTTCAGGTCTCGAGCCAGGATCGGCTGAACTTGTTGCAAGGCCACACCTGCGGCCTCGTCCGAGGCGTCCGAGTAAAGTCTGTACGGCAACCCCTCCATAGGATGCCCCAGCACGGGAGCGTTCTGCAGTGCCACTTTAGCGGCGCGGAAAGCGTACTCATGTTCGTCATTCCACTCCCACTTGCTCCCTTTCCTCAACAATTGAAAAAGGGGTGCGCAGACGTCGGCGTAGAAAGGGATAAACCCTGAGAAGTAGACCACCATCCCCAGGAAGCCTTGCAACTGCGCTAGTTTCCTGGGTCGTTCTAGTTCCAGAATCGCTCGGACCTTTTCCTTGTGCGTTGACAGCCCTAGTCTAGAAACCTTGTGACCTAACAGCAGAATGGAGGAGTAGAAAAGATGGCACTTGTTAGGGGATAATGTGATGCCTGTGTTCTCGATGGTGCCCAGTACCTTATCCAGATGGTCGATGTGCTCGTCGTAACTTTTGGAGTATATCACGATGTCGTCTATGTATACCAAACAGAACAACCACAAGTATGGCGAGAGTACACCTTGCATGATTCGCTGGAAGATGGAAGGACCGTTCTTCAGACCGAACGGCATTCTTTTGAACTGCGATAGTCCCCGGTGGGTCCTGAATGCCGTCTTCTCCACATCTTCTGGGTCCATCTCGATCTGGTTGAAACCAGCTAAAGCATCTAGAGAAGAGAGAACACTTGATCCTGCCAGCGACTGTAGGATCTCTGCTTGGCGCGGGATCGGAAACTCGTCACTTATCGTGACTGCGTTCAACTTCCGATAGTCGACGCAAAAGCGCGGCTTGCCATTCCTGTACGCGATCACTACTGGAGCGCTCCACGGGCTCACGGAAGGTTCAATCACGCCCTGCTCGAACCACTTCTCAAGCTGTTCGTCGATTACTCTCCTCTTCTCCGGAGAGCTTGAATACATAGGCACCGCGATCGGTTCAATTCCTTCCTTTACTCGAATAGGGGCCTTGGCGCTCATGTGACCGAGTCGGCCATCGAAACCGAATGCCTTCACTCTCCTCTTTAGCATAGCCCAGGCTCTTCCCTTCAGTTCTTCCGGCAATGATCCCACGTCCAAGAACTCCTCCATCTTTTCCGAAGGGTACACCGTCGCGTCAGGCATCGCGGCCGTTTTGGGGCCGTAGTCCTCAGCCTCGGCGCCACCAGGTTCCGCCGCAATTATCGTGCCTTGTTTATCAGGGACTCGTCCTTCCGCGTCGCGCGTATGTATTCCTAGGAAAGCGTTCACTTCGCTGGGTGGCACTCCTGACCCGAAGTTCGTACGGATTCGGATTCCTTCTTCACTTGCGGGCCGTGCTCGCGGGTTGCTTTTCGCGGGCGCTTTCGGCTCCGGATCCGTGCGGGCGTGCACTAAGCGCGCCAACAACTCGGACTTGCTTTTCATAGTCTCCCAGTCTTCCACCGATTTGGGCGAATCGAAGAATTCTTGCGGATCGGCGAGCTGTCCGAGCACCTCCCCCTTCCGAATCATCCTAGGGCGGTCACTCATGTTGCTCACAGGAACTATTGGCCTCCTCGCTGAGATTAGGACGTTGGGGACAGTAAAGAAGGAGTCTTCTGCATTGGCCAGGAGGCTCCTTTCCACTAGCCAATCCTGCTCCCGAGAAAAGTCCCCGTCCACTCGCACAAGTTTACATTCGTGCGCCCTTATACGGTAGTCTTGGGAGGCTCGCACGGTCTTCACTTCCAACCCGTTACGCCTCGCTCTTCTCCTTCTCCAGCCTTGCGCTCGGCGATGCTCACGGGCTCTGGTGAAAGATCGCGCATGTGTAGTCAGTCCGGCAGCCAGGCGTTGCATTTCCGTCCAGCCCGCGAAAGCTTCGATTCCTGAAGCTTCCACTTCGTAAGGTAAGCCTTTAAAAAGGATCTTGGTGCCAGTCTCTACGTTCCTGCTAACCCCGAGCTCGTAGTTGAGCTGGAAGTCCTCACCTAGCAAGATCGGCACGCTCATCCCTTTTACGACGTAAACCTCGGCCTCCAGGAGCAGCCATTCTCCTGTCGTCGTCCGCATCAAGATTTTTAGTTTGCAGTATCCTTTTATGGTCGTCCCTCTATCGGTGAGCTGAGCCAAGCTCATCCTATGCCCTTCTCTAATCGGGGGCGGTCGTTTCAGGCTTGCGTGGAACTCTTCCGAAATCAGGCTGATATCGGCGCAGGAGTCCAGTCGTAGGTCTACGCTCTCCTCGTCCAGGGAGTTCACCCATCCCTGCACCGATAGTACGGATACTCCGATGGCGGAGTCGCCTGGCTTATGACCTCTTTTCCTTCTCACCACAATCGGAGGCTCGTCATCCGTAGGTGGAGGAGGGAGCGCCACGTTGGCCAGCTCGACCTCTCTCCATACCTTTTCTTCCTCTTGCTTTCCGCTGTCGCTTTCTTCCTCGGGGGGCCAATCCTCGTCTGCCTCCTCAATCAGTCCTATTCTGGCCTTCGGCATGCTCGCCTCCTGGGCCCAATACTCGTCTTCCACTTCCTCTATGTGCACCGTGGAGGCGTGTTTAAGAGGCACGGTATCTACTCCCTCTTCTTCCATGCCAGTGAGCCCTTTGTCCCATTCGATAGATCCGTTGCTGATAAAAGTAGCCGGGTCGGTCTTAAGCCCTTCCTCCGACGTCGACATTCGCTCGACGAAGGTCCAGGCGGCCGATTTTAAAAAGACTTCTCCTCTAGAAGTCCGTCCATGAGGACAATGTATGCACTGTGATATAACAGTTCCGTCTCGTCTCCGACTTCTCCTGACGTCACTACCAGAAGGCCCCTTTTCGCTTTCTCGAGGTACACGGCCCAATCCGGACACTCGCGATCCCAGTGCTTAGCGCTCCCGCAGACCTTGCAAGGCGAGGGAGGTAGCTTGCCCATTTTCGTGGCGACGTGATCGTTCTTGGGATAAGGGTACCCTCCTTTCGGGGGAGGTCACTGTCGCCGAGCCAGAGTCTGGTACACAGAACGAATGGTCAGTTCGCCTTCCGAGGGAGACTCTTTTTCCGCTTCCTCTCCGAATACTCCTTCGGCTCCCTCGCCTCCTGGATCCACCGTGTCCCCTTCGGCTTCTGTAAGATGGACGTGTCTGGGTCTGTGTGGAGGAGTCGAGTTGTGGGAAGGAGACGAGTATCCAAGGCGGCGAAGAGCAGAAGAGAGGTTATTGAGGGTGACTACGTCTTGTGAGCCGCGGTTGACGGCTTCGTATAATTCATCCTCGTGCTCATTCACCCTTTCGTACAGTTCCTCGATGGATCTGACGTTTTCTAGGACTAGGATGGTACTCCACACAATAGGAGCTTTGCTCATGATGACGAATATCTCGTCCACCCCTCCGTTGTCCGTGTTGGTCAGGAGGCGAGCGTAACGGATACGCCTGCCTAAAAAGGTCTGGGCTGACTCGTGTTCATGTCCTGCTTGCCTGAAGGTCTGTTGTTCGAACAGAAGGTTCATCCTTAGTCTCCATTTTTTACCCAGGTAACTATCTTTCAGAACTTGAAGGTAGACCAAGTAGTGGCTTCTCATCTCGGCTTGTCTTTCAGCCGGGAGAGTAGAGAACCACAGGTACACTTGGGAACCTTTCTTCAGTCGGGTTGGTAACCAGAAAGCTAGGGCCCTAGGTAGCCAGCCCAATAGATTGGCTATTTGCACGACTTCCCAGAAATAGTCGATTGCAGTATCGTGACTCCCGTCCCATTCGGGGAGCGACTCGACTTTGAGTTTCGGGTCGATCGTGGGTACCATGGTCCCGTACGGAGCGCCCGGGGCAATATAGGGGAATCTATGGTCTGATCGCCCGTTCGAGGAACTACTCTCGTAGCTTCCACTCCCTGAGTCCGAGGGAGGAGGGGGAGGAGGCGAAGGGGGCCTTCCTTGTCCACGTCGTGGCGGCGATCTCCCGGTCCTTCTTCGCGGCGCGGGATCGCACCCTCGATCTGGGTAACCCCCTCCACCGCGGCCTGGATCACCGTCATCTGGAGGGTCTCCGTCTCCCCCGGCACCTGCCTCAGGGGTCTCCGTAGGATCCCGATCCGCTCGCCTCCGCGAATTCCTAGAGGGGGGTCGCTCCCGCCTCGGGTTTTCAGCGGGGTTTGAATCCCGTTCTCTTCTAGGCGAGGAAGGAGGTAGCTCCGACCTCCAATTCGACTTCGCGTTTCCCTTCGGCTCTCTCTCTTCCTGATGCGATGGCAAGTGAGGAGGGACGTCGTGCGTATATCGGTAGTGTTCCGACGGGGACTCATCCATCTCAGGTACTTCTTCAAGAGCTGTAGCCAGTGCCGTGCGGGGCTGTGGACCCGGCTCGTCTGCTCTCTCTTTTCCTTTGGACAAAGCTTGATGCTGACTTATAGATTCCGTCCCGTACAAAGGAGCGCGCCCCGACGGTGAGGTGCGATACGGCCCATATCCACTCAAGGGATTTGGTAGGCTCGGGCCCGGCATCGCTGACGCATGAGTACGGTCTCGAGGCGAAGTAGGCACGAGCGGGTCTCTCGGGCCCTTGAACTGGGTCCCGGAGCTCATCAACCCCGCGCCGCTAGCTATAGTCTCGAAGGGAAGCGATTCCCTTCCTGACTCACCTCCGGAGGCCGAATTCTTCCTGGCTCGGGCTCGTTCGCGCCGTGAAGGGTGCTTCTCCGCTGTCGAGGGTCTGGGTGACATCGACCGCGACAACCTCTCTCTTGTCGGAGTCTTAGACCTTCCTCTGTGTCTGACTCTGCGCGATTTTTCTTCTTCTTTGGCGGGAGGAGGCTGGAAATCAGGTCCGGCGCCTCGACTGGATCGCGGCGACACCGAATACTCTCGACGTTCACCCTGCGCCGAGTAATACACAGTGGCCAGCCTGTCTTCGGGAAAACGGTCCGGGAAGGCTTCTTGGAGATACCCCGGCACTGGCGTGGCTAGAGAAATAGAGTCCGCGTGGACATTATACCCCTGAGGCCAATGCCTGCGGAGATGCGGTACATTGTCGTACAGGTAGTCTAGATCGGTTATCCCGCTTCGCTCCCGCGGAAATATGCTATAGATTTCGGGGTTGGTGGACACGGGCGACTGAAGTATGTCTTCCTCTTTTTCAGCCCCATACTCCGATTGATATTTGTCGAAATTCCGCTGTGCTAAGTGGACCCTCTCGCTCAGAGCGATCCACGCCGCTACGATTCCGCCTAAGTCTTGGGAACCCTTCAAGAGGGCCGACAAGACCCCATGCGGATCTATCTCGTACGTAGAGGTACAATCTTTCACTAACGCTGCAGCTTTGTTAAGCAAGGTCTGCAGTTCCCTCATCGTCCGCTCCGTTCTCATCCAGAATCCTGTCTCCAATGAGAATCGCTCGACGTTCGGCGCCTGGGGTTGCAGGTTGATTCCCCGATCCATGACCTCGGACCGTTCAAGCGCCTTCTTACCAGCTATCCGTGTAGACCTTATGAATATGGATAAGTCCTGATCCTGCGCATTATATTCTCTCACAAGGTCGCCCATAGGAGATAAGGAGAAACCCTTCTCCATTCCGGGCTCTCGAACACTAGCTTGCGTCGTCTGGGTGGTCATGCGAGGGTGCAGAGGAGCGGGTGACGGAGAAGGAGGGGCTTCAAAGCTGGCGCTCCTGCGAAGTGAATTCTCCGCGGTTTGTAGGAGTTGAAAGGACTGTTCGAGCGGCGAAGGGGCGTGAGCTTCTTCTAGAGTGGTGACTGGAGATTGGAAATGCAATGGTTTTCCTAACCGGGCTGCGAGGCGAGTGCGTGAGGCCGCTGGGCTGTCCGAAAACAGCTCTATAGGAGGGAGACTTGCTGAGACTCTCTCCTTTTTCGGGGAGACCGAGTGCGAAACTGATCTTGAGGAGTTCCGGGTAGATAGTCGATCTGTCCCGACTTCTGACTCGTCCAGTCCGCGTCCCAAAGATTTCGCAGTCGAAGATTTCGTGGGCGCTAGCAGACGAGATCGTACAGCTTCAGAGTGGGTGGAGCCACGTGGTAGTGCTCCTTGCCCTCTATGCAGCGGGATGTTATAGCTACCTCTTGAGCTGGCCAGTATGTCAACAATTCCGGATTCATCCACTTCTGTGAGGATTGTTGAAGCCTCACACCGAGTTAATTTGTTGACGATGGCCGG
>JAHHPV010012486.1:0-11785 GCA_023547045.1 Mycena sp. WM
CCAGCTAACTTACCCGGTGTGAGGACGTATCGACCCTCACAAAGTGGACGAATCCGGAATTCCTTAACAGTCTGGCCAGTTCAAGAGACAGTTTTAGCATCCCGCCATTCCGAGGGCGAGGAAATCTGTCGCGTAATTCCGCTCGCCACGAAAGCGCCCGATCCCGTCTACTAGCGCCCACCGCGTCATCAACGGCGAGATCTTTGAGTCGTAAGCAGGACGAGCCAGAAGCCGGGGCAGAGCAGCTGCCAACCAGGGTGACCTCAAGATCAGTCTCTCGCTCAGTCTCCCCGAAAAAGGAGAAGGTTTCTGTGGCGCTACCAACTATCGATCTGTTTTCAGACAGCCCGGCGGCATCCCGCACACGTCTCGCGGCTCGAGCAGGGAAGCAATTGCATTTTCAGTCCATACCTACGATATACAAGCAGCCATCTCGCGCGAAGGCTGCTCCTGTGGAACCCTTAGCTCCCATCACGACGCTCGAGGAAGCTCACGCCGCTTCCCCGCTCGAACAATCCTTTCCCGTGCCACGAACTGCGGAGAATTCGCTCCGAAAGAGCGCAAGCTTCGAAACTCCTCCCTCACTGTCGCCGACTCCCTTTTCCTCCCTACCTGTACCCAAAATGGCTACTCAGACTACGTCCGCCAGACCTCGACAGCTCGGGATGGAGAAAGGGTTCTCTCTATCGCCAATGGGAGACCTCGTGAGGGAATATAATGCCCAGGATCGTGACCTGTCCATTTTTATAAGATCCACGCGTATAGCTGGCAAGAAAGCGTTAGAGAGGTCCGAAATCATGGACCGAGGCGTCAGCCTACAACCTCTAGCACAAGCGTCGGAGCGGTTCTCCCTTGAAACGGGGTTCTGGATGAGAACTGAACGCACAATTCGAGAATTACAGGTCTTGCTCAACAAAGCTGCAGGGCTAGTAAAGGATAGAACGTCGACTTACGAAATAGACCCACATGGCGTCTTATCGGCCCTCTTGAAAAGCTCTCAGAATCTAGGAGGAATATTGGCTGCATGGATCGCGCTCAGTGAGAGGGTTTATCTGGCGCAGAAGAACTTCGACAAATACCAGTCGGAATACGGAGCCGACAACGAAGAGGACGTACTCCGGTCTCCCGTCTCGACCAACCCGGAAATCTACAGCGTCTTCCCGCGAGAGCGGAGCGCTACTTCCGATCTCGATTACCTCTACGACAACGTTCCGCACCTGCGCAAGCATTGGCCTAAAGGGTATAATGTGCACGCCGAATCCATTGACTTAGCTACTCCGGTACCCGGGCACTTGCAAGAAGCTTTCCCTGACAGAATTCCAGAGGACCGACCTGCAACCGTTTATTACTCCGAGCAGGGAGAGCGGCGTGAGTACTCTGTCTCACCGCGATCCAGCCGAGGAGCCGGTCCAGACTTTCAGCTCCCTCCCTCTTCGGAAGACGAAAAATCCCGTAGGAATAGGCGACGAGACAGATCTAAGTCGCCAAGGAGAGATAGGTTGGCTCGATCCATGTCACCAGGGCCTGCGACGGCTGAGAAGCACGCCTCGAGACGCGAACGCGCGCGGGCTAGGAGAACGTCTGCTTCAGGAGGTGAATCGGGGAGAGAGTCGCTTACCTTCGAGACGGTAACTAGCGGGGCGGGGCTGATGAGTTCGAGGACCCAATTCAAAGGTCCAGAGGACCCCCTCGTGCCTACTTCCCCGCGGGATCATACGTACGCGGCTGCCATACCAGAGTCGAGTCTTCCTAATCCGTTGAGCGGGTACGGACCCTATCGCCGTTCTCCCGCTGAGCACTCCTCTCTACATGGAACCGAATCTATAAGTCAGCACCGAACTTCGTCTAAGGGAAAGTATAGAGCAGACGCGCCAGGTCTGCGAAACCGCTCCGCACAAGCCACTACCTTGGAAGAAGTTCCAGAGACGGACGAAATTCAATCCGAGCGTCGCTGGACCACCCACGACGTCCCGCCGCATCTCCCTACTCCGCGAGAAGAAGGGGAAGCTGGAGGAATGGGGAGGTCAAGCTGGAGAGCGGATCCCCCTCCTCCCCTTCCGAGAGGAGGACGAGAGAGGGCTCCATCGAGGGATGAGAACAGGCGGGCCAACCAGGATACCCCCAGAATCCCAGTCGCCGGTGCCGGAGGAGACGGGGACCCCCCAGAGGATGGCGATCCAGACCGGGGGGGAGGTGGTCGTCCTGATCGAGGGCGTAACCCCGCTCCACGGAGGAGAACGGGAAGGTCCCCTCCTCGGAGAGGTCCTGGAGGATCCATGTCTCCTCCTCCTCCACCATCGGACTCGAGCGGAGAGAGTTCAAGCGGATTCTCTTCGAATGGGAAATCCGATCATAAATTCCCTTATGTAGCCCCAGGGGCGCCATACGGAACGATGGTGCCTACGATTGACCCTAAGTTGAAGGTCGAGTCCCTTCCTGAGTGGGATGGAAGTCATGATACTGCGATCGAATATTTCTGGGAAGTCGTACAAATCGCTAACTTGCTGGGCTGGCTGCCCCGAGCCTTAGCGTTCTGGTTACCGACCCGACTGAAGAAGGGATCGCAAGTCTACCTATGGTTCTCGACTCTTCCGGCCGAAAGGCAAGCGGAAATGAGAAGCCATTACTTGGTATACCTGCAGGTGCTAAAGGATAGCTACTTAGGCAAGAAATGGAGATTGAGGATGAACCTACAGTTCGAGCAGCAGAGTTTCAGGCAAACGGGGCACGAGCATGAGTCAGCCCAAACTTTCTTGGGTCGACGGATCCGGTATGCTCGCCTCTTGACCAACACGGACAACGGGGGGGTGGACGAAATTTTCGTGATCATGAGCAAGGCTCCAATCGTCTGGAGTACAATCCTGGTGCTGGAGAACATCAAGTCGGTCGAAGAATTGTACGAACGAGTGAACGAACACGAGGATGAGCTCTACGAGGCTGTCCATAGAGGGTCGAGAGATGTAATCACTCTTAACAACCTCTCGTCCGCACTCCGCCGACTAGGGTACTCGAATTCGTCTTCGGATCCGGCCTCTTCTCGACGCAACCGGCGCGCAAACTTCACGGAGGCAGAAGGAAGCGCAGAAGCTCTAGAGGAAGAACTCACGGAAACAGCACCAGCGGAGGAGGCCGAGAAGGGAGCCTCGTCGGACGGCGAGCTCACCCTACGCTCGGTGTACCAGACCCTAGCTCGGAGACAGCGACCTCCCCCGAAGGGCGGTTACCCGTACCCAAAGAACGACCACGTCAGCACGAAAATGGGTAAACTCCCTCCCTCTCCCTGCAAAGTTTGCGGGAGTGCAAAGCATTGGGACAGGGAGTGCCCGGATTGGGCCGTATACCTCGAGAAGGCTAAGAGAGGTTTGCTGGTATCCATATCGGGAGAGGTCGGGGACGAGACGGAGCTGTTGTACCACAGCGCCTATATTGTCCTCATGGACGGACTCCTGGAAGGAAATTCTTTTTAAAATCGGCCGCCTGGACCTTCGTCGAGCGGATGTCGACGCTAGGTGAAGGATGTAAGACCGACCTGGATGCTCATATCAGTAATGGATCTATCGAATTGGACAACGAGCTTACGGGAGCAGCGGAAAGGGAAGAAGACGCCGCTCCCAGAAAACGCGCCATGAGAGTAACAGTGGAGGAAGTTGAGGACGAATATTGGGCACAGGAAGCGAGGATGCCGAAGGCGAGATTAGGGTTGCTGGAAGATGCAGACGAGAAGGCCTTCTCTTTAACAGAAGAAGAGCAAGGATGGAAAGAAGTCGAGCTGGCCGATGCGGCGCTCCTTCCCCCACCTACCGAAGATGAAACACCTATTGTGGTGAGAAGAAAAAGGAACCACAAACCAGGAGATTCCGCCATCGGAGTGTCCGTACTATCAGTCCGAGGATGGGTGAACTCCACCGACGAAGCGAGCGTAGATCTGCGACTTGACTCCTGCGCCGACATTAGCCTTATTTCCGAAGACTTTCACGCTAGCCTCAAACGGCCGCCAGTTATCAGAGAAGGACATCGAATGAGTCTAGCCCAGCTTACCGATAAAGGTACTACCATCAAAGGCTATTGCAAATTGAAGATCCTGATGAAGACCACGACGGACGAATGGCTAGTCCTAGAAGCTGAGGTGTACGTCGTGAAAGGCATGAGCGTACCAATCCTCCTGGGAGAAGATTTTCAGCTTAATTACGAGCTCGGAGTCAACAGGAATGTGGAAAGCGGCACCAAGATTCTTTTCAGAGGCTTACCTTATGAAGTGGAAGCTTCGGGAGTCGAAGCTTTCGCAGGCCGGACCGAAATGCAGCACCTGGCGGCTGGTCTGACTTCACACGCGCGGTCGTACAACAAAGCTCGGGAACACCGACGAGCGAAAGGTCGTCGACGGAGAAGAGCGAAGCGCAATGGCCTAGAAGTCAAAACAGTCCGCGCTACGCAGGATTACCGGATCAAAGCGCATGAATGCAGACTGGTGCGCGTAGACGGAGACTTCGCCCAGGACAAGGAATGGCTGGTGGAGAGGAACCTTTTAGCCAACGCTGAAGATTCTTTCTTTACAGTCCCTAACGTGTTGATCTCTGCAAGGAAGCCCGTAGTACCGGTCAGCAACATGAGTGACCGCCCTAGGATGATTCGTAAAGGAGAGATCCTTGGCCAACTAGCGGATCCGCAAGACTACTTCGATTCCCCAAAATCGGCCCAAGAACTTGAAGCGATGGAGCGTAAATCTGAAGTGCTCGCACGCCTGGTCCAAGCTCGTGCGAACCCAGGGCAGACTCGACGGTCGAAACAGCCGGCGTCTCCCTCCTTCCCCACCAGCGGAGGAGGAACCCGAATCCGGACTGACTTCGGATCGGGAGTAGCTCCAAACGAAGTCAACGCAAAGCTCGGGGTACACACGCGCGACGTCGAAGGACGGGTCCCTAACGATGAGGGTGTGATAGCAGTAGACGAAGTGGAAAGCACAGAGTCAGAGGATTACGGTCCCAAAACGGCGGCCATGCCGGATGGAACCGTATTCCCGTCGGAGAGGATGGAAGAATTCTTGGACGTCGGATCCTTACCGGAGGATTTGAAGGAAAAGGCATGGGCAATGCTGAAAAGAAGGGTGAAAGCCTTTGGATTTGATGGTCGACTAGGCTACATGAATGCCAAAGCTCCCGTTCGGGTGAAGGAAGGAGTCGAGCCGATTGCGGTGCCTATGTATTCCAGTTCGCCGGAGAAGAGGAGGGTAATCGATGAGCAACTCGAAAAATGGTTCGAGCAGGGCGTGATCGAGCCCTCCGTGAGTCCATGGAGCGCGCCAGTAGTGATTGCGTATCGGAATGGAAAGCCAAGATTCTGCGTGGACTATCGCAAGCTTAATGCGGTAACGATTGCCGATGAATTTCCTATCCCTCGACAAGCTGAGATCCTGCAATCTTTGTCAGGATCGAGTGTTCTCTCGTCGTTGGACGCGCTAGCGGGATTCAATCAGATCGAAATGGACCCGAAGGACGTGGAGAAGACGGCTTTCAGAACCCACCGTGGGCTATCACAGTTCAAGAGAATGCCGTTCGGACTAAAAAACGGCCCATCCATTTTTCAGCGGATCATGCAAGGCGTGCTATCACCATACCTATGGTTGTTCTGTCTCGTGTATATCGATGACATCGTGGTATACTCGAGGAGCTACGACGAACATATCGACCATTTGGACAAAGTACTGGAAGCTATCGAGAAAGCCGGTATCACCTTATCCCCGAATAAGTGCCACCTCTTTTATTCCTCCATCCTGTTGCTGGGACACAAAGTCTCCCGACTAGGCTTGTCGACACATGAGGAAAAGGTCCGAGCCATTCTGGAATTAGAGCGACCGAGAAAATTAGCACAACTGCAAGGATTTCTAGGCATGGTGGTATACTTCTCTGGTTTTATCCCGTATTACGCCGACATTTGCGCGCCCCTCTTCCAATTGTTGAGGAAGGGCAGCAAGTGGGATTGGACGGACGAGCACGAATACGCCTTCCGGGCGGCGAAGGTCGCTCTACAAAACGCACCCCTGCTAGGACATCCGATCGAAGGCTTGCCATACAGACTATATTCGGACGCTTCCGATGAAGCTGCGGGCGTAGCTTTGCAACAAGTCCAACCGATACTAGCAAGAGATCTGAAAGGGACGCGAACGTATGAGAAGCTGCGGAAGGCCTTTGACGAGGGTTCACCTCCGCCCAGTCTAGTGACCAAGCTATCCTCGAAAACGGATGATGCGGTGCAAGCCAAGGAATGGGGAAGCACGCTGGACGACACAACTGTTTACATCGAGAGAGTCATAGGCTACTGGTCACGAACCTTCAAGGGAGCGGAAACACGGTACTCGACGACGGAACGAGAAGCCCTAGCAGCGAAAGAAGGCTTGGTGAAATTCCAGCCTTTCATCGAGGGCGAAAGAGTTCTCCTGGTGACAGACCACTCAGCTCTACAGTGGGCTCGAACGTACGAAAATTCAAACCGCAGGCTAGCCGCATGGGGTGCAATTTTCTCGGCCTACGCTCCCGGGTTGGAAATCATACACCGTCCAGGTCGCGTGCACTCGAATGTAGACCCGCTCTCAAGGTTGCCGCGAGCTCCTCCCCCGCACGTATCTCCCCCGCGTGAGCAGGCCAAATCTATTACGATGCCCAAGGACCTCTCAGAGGCGCAAGACAGTTGGCGGGACCGAGACCCCGCTCTGCGAGCCACGTTTGCCGCGTACACCCTCGAAGACGGCCTGGAAGGAGGAGCTAGCGGGTTCGCTTTGACTAGAGCACAGAGGAAGAAAGAAAGCGCACCCGAGGAAACAGAAATCACCTCTCCGCCCTTAGCTACGGACGTCGAGGCTGGGGGGGGAGAACAACCGGAGATTCAAAGTGAGGACGTCCACGAAGGACAGGAAGACCTGGAGACAGGCACCCTAGATTCCGTTAAGCCGACCGCCGAATATTGGGGGGCTGTGAATCCACCGCCTAACATACACATAAGCATGGACGCCGACATTAAGAAGGAATGGGCGCACGCCTACCAAGAGGATCCAGAATTTAAGCAGATCTTAATGGACGCTGAGAGAAGAGCGGACGTATGGAAACCAGGGCAACGATTCTTCAGGAATGACGAAGGCCAGCTCTTCTTCAGGGACGCGGACTACCAACCTCTACTGTGCGTCCCTAGGGACATGCGAAAGAAAGTGTTGGAGGAGGCGCACGAGACTCCGATGGGAGCCGCGCATATCAGCCCCGAGCGCCTGTGGGGAAAGATTAGCTCCAAGTTTTACTGGCGCAGGATGAAAAAGGACATAGATGAATTCTGCGACACGTGCGACGTATGCCAAAAGGTGAAGAACAGGAACTTCGCGCGTTACGGATACCTGATCCCGAACCCTATCCCGCACCGACCGTACGAGTCCATTTCCATGGACCTCATCGTTAACTTGCCATGGTCGGGAGAGTACAACGCCATCTTCGTAATAGTGGACAGACTCACAAAGCATGCTTCTTTTATCCCAACCACCTCAGGGCTCACGACCCAAGAATTCGCGAACTTGTTCGTAGAGCACGTCGTATCGCGATTCGGGTTGCCAGATAACATCATCGCAGACCGAGACCCGAGATGGACTTCGGATTTCTGGACCGCAGTAGCAGCAGCTGTTAAAACCAAGATGTCTCTCTCCTCTTCGCATCATCCGCAACATGACGGTCAGACGGAGAACGTTAATAAACAATTGGAAACTCTCCTGCGCGCTTACGTAGCGGAGGACAAGACGGAATGGGCTCGGTGGCTCCGAATTCTGGAGTTTTCATACAACTCAAATATTCACGCGTCAACGGGCATGGCCCCCTTTTTCCTCCTATATGGGTTCGATCCGAAGGCCCCTCTCGATTACCTCCTGCCTAAGGACTGGGCTAAGTCAGCGCCGACGGGGATGCGCAAGGATTCCAGCGCCTACCTGGAGCAGCTCCGAGTTCACCGAGAGAGCGCACGGTTAGCGATAGCTCGAGCTCAGAATGAGCAAGCCAAGTACTTTAACAAAGGAAGACGGGACGTACCGGAATTCCAAGTAGGAGACCAGGTTCTGATCAATCCGCATTCCATGGAATGGATAGAGTCCAAAGGGGAAGGGGCGAAGCTAGTGCAAAGATGGATTGGTCCCTTCGAGATCCTACAGCGAATTAACCCGAAGACTTATAGGCTCAGGATGGATGACCGTTACCCTGGATTTCCCATATTCAATTACGACCACCTCAAACCGTACAAAGGACCTACCGCGGAATTCGGTCCACGATTGACCTTGCCGGACACGAGGACACGCAAACCAGCGACCGAGGAGTACGAAGTAGAGAAGATCATCGGCAAGCGATTTGACAAAAGCAAGAAACAGAATCTTTGGCTGGTCCGGTGGAAGAATTACGGAGCGCAGCATGATTCGTGGCAAACTCGCAAGGACCTGAGGAACGCGCCAGAAATGCTACGGGTCTTTGAGAAGGTCCAAAAGGGGCGCAAATGATCGGGCTCCAGCTCGATCGCCAGTCGGATGACAACTCCGACTTTGTAATTGTACCATTTATAATTCCGCGGAACTAGAGGCGGGTGGCCGTTAATACCCTCCGGCTCCGTTACTTCGGTGCGTGTGAGCGTGCCTGCCACGGGGTCGATAAAATCCGCCGCTCCCACTTCTATCTCTCTTCCTCTTTTTTTCCTCTGTCTCGCTCCCTCTCAGTATCGCTTTCTTCTCGTTTTTTCAGCAACGCTGTCCCCGTATCATCGATTGATTGCGTCTTCCCGATAAGATCGGTCGACGCATCTACTCGATTGAGTCTAGAGGTTTCCGGAAAGTCCGATCCCTCTAGATTCTTCATACCTCCTCTGTAGCTCTATTTACTCGAAAACTATGAATTCCATCTACTTCTCCGACGCCTACGGGAAGCCACTGGTGCCTGTTTGGACTCCTTTTGGCTCGACTTTCATCTGCTCGATTGGAGCCAGGACTGTTCCAGTGGCGCCCAAGATCCTGAAATACCGGGAGCCGGTTCCATTCCTACTAGCCTCGACTGCAAACCCTCAGCTGCTCGCCGATCTGGATTTCACCAAGTTCGCTGTCTGGTACAATCCGGGTGAGCATTGGAAAGCGCACGTACCAAACGCGGCTCCTAGGGAGTCCCCTTTTGGAGAGCTAGAAGAAGATCCGGTGGGGATCTGCTACGGAGAGTTTTGTGTCGGGACGACCGAGGAGACGCGCGAAGTTTACACCAATAACGACGAGGTGGACCAACCCGAGATTCTGTTCGAAGGCAGCTTCCTGAGCACCGAGTGGGTCGACGAAATCCTACTTCTCGGAGGACGATTGCATTCCATCTGCCAAGCCTTGGCTACCTCGTCGGACTTCTACCGCAACGGCGGTACCGTAGGAGAGTACCCCGACGCGCTGGATCAGGACCGCTTACGTGGGGTGCACGAGCACAGTCAGGCGGCGCAAACTGTCGCGCGGGCGGCCGTCCGAGACGTCCTGAGCATGTTGGGATTCATCGCATGGTTCCTCACGGTGGTAGAGCTCCACCATACCAAGCTGTCCGACGAAGTGAAGGAGTTCGTCGTGAGCTTACGGCTGGATGAGCGCCCCAAGACGGGGGCCGTCTACGACTTGGGAAGAGACGTCTATGAGATCAATTTCCAGCACTTGATCAACAACCACATACCTTTCCATTATGTCTGGTCCGACAAGGAGCGTAGAGACCCGCGTTTTATACGATTCAGCCCCGAATATTACCATGAAGTAGCCAATCTCCTCACCAATGCGAAGGGCGGGGAAATAAGAGTACAAGATCTCCCAAGCTACGAACGGTGGAAGGACGATCTTGAAGGAACAGACTGGATGGGCCGGAACTTACGCGCTGGCAAACAGGGCTTCTCAGACTTGGACTTCAAGCCGGACTGGGAATACGAAATAGTAGATGACCACGGCTTTGGCGCTCGCCCGCTTTACCATTGGCACATGATACGTGCCTACTCGGAGCGCTTCAAGGCTGCCACGCGCGCCGGTTACATGACCACCGTCTGCACCTTCTTCCGCCACAACCCTATCCATATCGACGAGCCCCCGTTCGATCGTCCTATCCCGGTGCATCGGTTCGCCCTGTCGGACTTTGCACACCATGCGGACGGAGAGGCCAAGCCTGAAGGGGAGTATTACTATGAGTCCTCCGTACGGGTTAGGGAGCAAGTCAAAACAGTGTACGCGCCGCGCCCAGGAAGACGCTTCTCGTCCTTCGATGGGAGACGCTCGGAGGAAGGGATGGAATCCCAAGCGGTCGCTCGATCCTATGTATCGTCCCACGGAGCTCTGAGGACCTCTTCCTCGATCTCTTCAAGCCGAGGAAGGTCTCGGGGAACTTCGACGCCCCCAGATGGCGGGATTCTAGGCGAACGAGGGAGCGAGGGGTCGCCCAATCGCTGGGTCAGTCAAATGGCCGCCGCTGGCTCACGGGAACCCGCGATGAGGACCGGGGGCGAATCTCCACCGCGACCCGCAAGAGACGCGGGCTCTGAGAGTTCGGGCTCTAGCCGCTCTTCTCTGAGGGAAGAATTCTACGATGCGGCGGACCGGTGCCAGAGCGAAGTCGACTCTTCCGAAGTACGGTCCGTCCATGGAATACCCGTCGTGAGCGGCCGCGAGAATCGCGACTCCCCGTTTTCGGGTCCCCCTTCGCCTCGAGACGTCTGGACTTCAGACTTCCAGACTCTGGATCACGCTCTCGACGCTATTGGTCGGCTAGCGCCGACTATCCTGGACGTTAAACCTCGGCAAGCGCCATACGGAGACCTCAACTGGGATTATACCTGGCTCCAGCACGCGTTCTTGGTGTGCCCCGACCTTCGTACGGCTACCCGTCTCAAAACGTTGACGGCGACTCTGCTGCCCGATCTGAATCGCGTCGAGGACGTCCTGGAGTATGCTCTACGCTTCGGCATGCCTTTCGAGATCTACACCGATTTAAATCGGGTGAACCGCTTCAGGAACGTGTCGCTCACCGCCCTCGAGCGCAATACTCTTCCCTCCGTCTATTCGTACGGGTATGGAGATCAACTGATGCAGTGGTCGGGAGGAGGAGAGGAACAGTACCGCATGTACCAAGGGAGCCTGCACATACTAGGTCGCCCCAACGCTGTGGCCTTCCTCGCTATGGGGGGAATCTGCAAGTTCGTGGCGGAAGTGTACGCCCCGGACCTAGTGCATCGTTTCGCGCGCGGGCCTAGCCCTCAAGTGGCGGAGTTTGTGGCGGGAAAACAGCGTTGGATCTCAGTCGATGGCGAAGCCGTCGCTCACTCTACCGATCAGGTTAGCCCGAGAGAGGTGAATATCCTCCTGGGACAGGTTAGTAGCAAGCGAGAGAGCGACACCGTCAGCTTGTGGCCTCCGCTGGCGCTACTGGAAAAGCACTGCCCTCACATGCGAGGTTACCTGTCGATAGGCGCCTATGATTTCCTAGAGAGCCTCCGGCGTAAAATCGTGGACGAGAAAACATTTGAATGGAAGTCTAACGCGGAATGGAAACGCGTTCTCCGTAACAGCGCCAAGGGAGTCTTTACTCCAGCCGTTGTCCCTTCCCAGGCCGACTTCGAAGAAATGGATGGAGTACTCGCGCGTTCGTTCCCAGTCGACTGGAGCGAGGTTTCCTTGGGAAAACTAGGTCTTCCCGAGAAATTCGAACCGCGTTCGCCTTGGAGCTAGGGGGGCTCTGTAAGGGGTATAAAATACGGTTACCTACTTTCATTTTTC
>MU411706.1:1250-11791 GCA_023547045.1 Mycena sp. WM
AACAGTTCGAGAAGCGCGTCGTTTGGGATTGTCAGGATGCGTTGGTACGAGACGTGGTCGATCCCGTGGGCGCTCTTTGTGCTACGGTCTTTCAGCTTCCGCTTCAGGGCTACGATGTCGCCGATGACGAACGGTTTGGAGAAGAAGAGTTCGGGGCTAGTGTCGGTAGTGCGAGCGGGGATCGAGTCTGACATGAGGTTGCGTAGCCGCTTCAGATCCGCGTCGAAGTGGGCAGGCATGACAGCGGGGGGGTTGAGGCGAGTCATAAAGATTTCGCGTAACTGCTGTGCAGAAACCTGTGTCCGTTGTTAGCTTGTTTGTGGTTTTGTTCGTATTGGCGGTCTCATTACCTGCGCATCCCTTCGTTTTGCGTCTGTGAAGCCTCTTATAATCTGCCACCATTCTCTAATGGAGCCCGCGTTTAAAAGCCTATTCAGGTTCTCGCTCTGGGCGCGCCTGACACTTTTTCAGGTATTTCAGTAAATAGGGTGGGCTGCGGGTGACGGGTGCACCCACATTGCGCGATTTCTGTGGGCTTCTGGTTTGTCCCCAGCAGCTAGCTGGGACGTCGATACATATATGCGCGCCTTAGGCGGGGGGGCATCTGTTTCCGGGAGGGTTGTGCTTACACGGGGGACGACGTGTTGGTCGCCTTCATTTGGGAGGATGCTCGGATTCTCTGGTCGTATTGATTCGAGGTCGAGGACGAAGATCGGCGTGGACGCTTTGTTGGCTGCACTTGCAATTCCCTTCGCTCGCCGAAATGCTATATTATGCTCTGGGTGAGCTATGGGGAGGAGGGCAGTTTGCGCATTTCGGGCCATAAGTGCGAGAGATATTTGCTCGAGTAAGTCGCCATTCGGGACGTCCCATGCACGGTTGTTGTTCCGGCCTGCCTCGTAACATATCGCGCGTATTGCGTGTTTCGAGGCTGTGTAGACTTCGAGTGCCCGCGATCCGTCCACAGCGGTCAAGGCGCATAGCACGGCGTTCAGTAGGGCCCGCGTCTCCGTCTGGTGGCCCTGTACGCGCAGCCCGTAATTACGGGCGCCTTCGGGCCCCCAGTACATACCGAACGTCGCTCTCGAGTCGGGGGTCCCCTGATTGCGGCATGTTGAGGCGACGTGCACCCGCACTCTCTTCGGGCCCGTGTTTGGGATCATACCGTAGAAATCGAGTGTTGCTTCTGCGTCCGATTGGGCCTTCCGTAATGTTTCCTCCAAAAGCTCGTCACTCGGGGTTTTGGTGTTTGGGCCATCGGAGCTGGGGATGTCGTAGATGGACGGCGCCACCTGACACCGTGGCTCAGTCCTTCCTTGGCTAGGCGGAAGTTGGACTCGCAGGGCGATAATGGAGTGGTCAGACCACTCTACGGGGACCCGCGTAACGCTCAACGCTCCAGGCGTTAGATGGTGTAGAAAATCGCGTGAGAACAGTGCGTAGTCCACTAGTGCTTCACCTCCCGGTTGCCAAGATGTGCATGCGCCTGGGGACGTTGTGTCGTACAGAGAGCCGTTGAGTATATCGAGGCGGTTGTCCTCACACAGGTCCAGTACCCATTTCCCCCTGGAGTTGATTACGTTGTCGTCAGACGACCTCTCCAGGGAAGACGAGAGCGGTTTCTCGCCCTTTACGCGGGCGTTCAGGTCTCCGAGCGCCGCCATCGCTTTCTCTCTGTTGATCGAGCACCAGGAAAGAGCTTCAGCGAACCTAATCTCCGGATGTACGTCTGACCAGCTCATCCAGGTATTATTGGAGGCAGGGGTGATGTAGGTCCCCACCAGGAAGATGTCGTCCAGTTCGATGGCTATGAGGTCGGGTCCCGACAGATCTTCGAGGACTTTAAAGGATATTGTGCTGCGTATTATGGCTACTACGCCCCCTCTCGAGCTTCTCATCGAGTTTCCATTGGAGCGCGAGCGCGCTATGAGATCAAAGCCGGCCGGCAGGTCGAGTGTGTGTTCCTCTTCTGGTCTGAGCCAGGTTTCTTGCAGGATAATGATATCGTTTCCCTTGATGAGGTTAATATACTGCTTCTGGCGTATTTTGATCGGTAAATTTCCACCAATGTTCCACGATATGATTCGCAACTGAGAGTACATGCGACTGGCGCTACGTACACAGATTAGGACAGGGAAACAGGTACATGATACTGGTATGTTCTACCTGGATGTAGCAGCTCCGTTGCCTCTTAGCGCATTGAGCAGATCGTCGGCGGTGGGCGCGGTCATCGACATACCCGCGGTATTAAGCGCGTTGCGGAAGTGGGCCGTCTGCCCTGGGAGCGGAGTGAACTGCTGGACAAGAGATACGAACGTGGCCGCCCTCTCACGCGACTTAAAGCGAATGCTAATGAAGTCGGGTGCGCCATGGACACTCTGAGTGGAGATAACGTCTGTCGTATTGAGTGTGACGCGATGTCCGGCGTCAGCAGCGACGCGCGCTAGGTAGCCGACGGTCGTTGCACTCAGCTCGTCGAGGGAGGGGAAGGCGTTGAGAATAACGGGGCCGTACACAATGTCCGACTCGCCTGCGTCTGGTCGAACGCGCTTGCCTCGCCCAAAGGACGGCCCCCCTGATCTCTTTTGCGGGACCATGGTTTGAGTCGGGGTTGGCGCGGCGGCGGGCGCCTGCTGCGTGGAGCGGTGATAGGCTAGATTCGGGGCGGGCGCGAACGCAGTTTGATGCGAGGGGGGGGGCGCAGAGTTCGCCGTGGAAAGGTGGTTCGCCCCCGTGTGCGTGAGGCCCGCGAGGACAGCTGGGGTATGGGGGGCGATCACTTTGACCGCAGGGATCGCTGCGAACGGTGCGATGGGCGCGAGGGGGGAGATGCCCAAGTTTTGGGCAGTTCCTCCGCGGGAGGGGGTGGTTGATTCGGGCGTGCGGTGTTCGAGCGCTTCGAGTTTCGTGTGGACAGCGGCAATGTCGTCTGCGATATGATCGATGTTGTCGTAAAACTCCTCAGAAGGTAGGAGGTCGTTGAACTTTTCGATTGCGTTGCGGTTATCCCTGACGTCCCCATGAAGGCGCTTAAAGTAAGGGTCTGTCGCGATCTCGAACGCGGGGGTTTGCATGACCGAGTTGATGTCCGCACGGAGCTTCGCAACCTCCCTCGCTAGCGCAATGAAACCGGGGTCATTTTTGAGGGTGAATCCTCCATCCGCATTGGGTGGGCCCTGGGTGGCCAGGCGCAGAGAGGTCTGAGTGTCGGCGAGGATCCTTCCGAACTCTTCGTTACGCGCAGCGGCGTCCGCTCGCGCATTTGCCGCGGCGCGCTCCAGAGACGCGATGTAGGCCACAAGCTTGGCCTCGTTCTGCATGAGGCGGTCGCACTGGACTCCGGCGGCTTTGTTGGTGATGGGGGGAGCAAGGCCTATGTGGTTGTAGAGCGCGAGGTCCCCGTCGAGGAAGAACTTTGGGGTGGCGTCGGTCGCTGCGGGGGTGGCTTTCTTTTTCCCCTTGTCAGCGTTTCCAGCTCCGCCCGGGACCTTGCCGTCGAACGTCTTCGAGGTCTGTTTTCTGAGGGAGCGGGTGGTGGACGCCGCTACGGTGGGGAACTCAGCGGGGATCGACGGCGTCTCCAGGGAAGCGGCGGCGTCCCCCGTCAAGAGGGCGTTTATGTCGCTTTTTTATTTTATTTTAGCGTTAGCATTAGCTCGACAGTGGGGAGAGGAGTGCGTACAATGTTCCTGGCGTCTCTGTAGTACTCTCCGTGATCAGGAGATTGCTCATGACGTCGGGAGTGTCGTCGCCCGCTGGGCGCGCGTTGGCCGTGTCCGCATTCGCTTGTGGCATGACCATCGATCCCTCCGGCGAGACGTCGGAGGAGGCGGGTGCGGTCGACACCGGGGACGGGGCTCCGTTCGTCGTGCTGTCGTTCGCGGGGATATCCGTGTGCGTATCTTTGAGGCCCGTTGCTTATAGCGTGCGCGAGTTAGGGCGTCATTCATTGTGGGCTGGGTTTGTCAGCTCACCGGTGATCCTTGCACGTTCTCTCGCTGCTCTGGCTCTGAGGTGCGGCATGAGTGATATGGTGGACCCTCGGTCGCGCAGCGGTGGCAGCGCTATGGTAAGAGACGGGGTATCCGCCTGGGCAGGTTTGGCAAGCGAGGCTCGCAAGTGAGCAGCGGTTTGGGTGAAGGAGGTGTTGTCGTTGGCATCCGGTCCCCCCGTCATGGTAGGGTGAGTTTGGGAAAGTGGGGTTATTAAAGACAGCGAAGTGGGCTAGGAGGTGGGCGAGGGCAGGCGGTGCGTCGACGAGGTATTCAGGCTTTCCAGCCGGTGATTTATACTTGCTCGCAGAGGGGTATGGGGGCGCGTTTCTCCGGGTGTGTGCCTGCAGAGGGGTTGCGAAATGGACCCGATTATATGGGCACCGCACGAGACATTCTCTCCGCTTCACATCGCATAGTCCGATCGTCTCGGGTAGGGGGTGCCTTGCTAGTCTCCGTCTTTTAGGGGGGGTTGTTCCAGTGAATAGGGGGACGGTGCTGGAGTCTGCAGGAGCATGAGCGCTGGCTGAGGTGGCTGCGTGGACCCACACGCGTGGGATTTTGATGGGTGTGCTTTATTCTTTACCATCTTCATCCTCTGCAGCTATTTTGCACGCTCCCATTTGTTTGGCGCTTTCTCTATTCCATTTCTTACCATGTCTCTTGTCGGAGATGGATCGATTTCACAGGGGTCGGATGAGGACTCGTTCACTGCCTTCGGCCTTCGGTTGTTTCGGTAGGCGGTTTAAACGATACATTTCATTCCTTGTTGGTCGCGGGTATCGGAGAGTAAGTGCATAAGAGCAGGCGAAGCTCCCTACTGCCATAATTGCAGGATGTCTTTTCCATCTCCCCCCTTCCTCGTTTATCCTCCTTCCGCTGGCCCGTCTCTTTGCTATATAACTGCAGCCACCAGATCTGGTGCCTGGGAGATTCTCAGTACCGTCGAGCCGGGCGAGTTCCAAGTCATGCGTGTCCTTGCCGATGATACCAACGGCTCCCGTTCTTTTTATTATTCCCTTCCTGCGATTTCCGGTCGTCGACCGGTCGAGTTAGGATTCGCAGGTCAGATCCATCAGATAGATACTGTTGGCGAGGTGCGTCCTATTATTTCTCTGTCAATGACAGGGGGCTCGCTGCCGTGTTCGCTGATTTTTTGCTTTCCTTTAGGATCCTCATCTGTGCTGCCTCCGTATCGGTTTTACTCAGTGCGGTACTCCGTTTTCTGCCCGTCAACACATGGCCGCGCTGCGCGTGTTAAGGGCTCTTGCTCTTTCAGACCGTCCGAGGTCGCAGGTGGGTCCCCCCTTCTTTTAGCCGGCTCGTGTTGTAATTGAGTATCTCTTCTAGGTAGAAACCACTGTTCGCACGTTTACTGACGGGGACCACGTGTTGGTCAACGTATCTAGTTACACCGAGGTGCGTTTATTTCAATTTTTGTTCCGAGGTGTGTCTCATGGGCCTCTGTAGCCCAAGGCCGTTAACTACGCTGTGGGAGACGTCGTTTCGTTTTCCCTTACGCTTCATCGGAACGAGTTCCCACTCGAGCAGGGTCTACAGAAGGTAGGATTCACTTTCTGTTGTGCTCGATCCTTTTACAACGCATGTGTCAGGAATATGTTATCCATGCTCGTGTTGCCGAGGTTGTCTCGCACTCTACCCTCAAGCGGGGGGGGCGGGGAGGGCCCCGTGTTTCCCGATACTCGCGTCTTGAAGGTTCTGGCGCGGCTCGCCTGGGTTAGGGGGTATTGCGGCGGGAGTTTGTAGTCCAGTTTTCACTTTCAGAGCAGTAGCCCTTATTTTTGTTTCTGACTTATATATGTACGCATTAATTGCCAGTCGCTGTTCCCCTGTTTCCTCCATTCCGTTCTTTATCTGCTGCATTTGGCTGTCGGCTGCAGATGGCTTGATAATTGCGTGTATCTTGCCGCTCTGTTCGTTGTCCGCTTTCATATTCGGCTGGGGCGGTACCTTGAGACAAGTACCGTGTTTCCTCCTCGGTTATTTCTTTCTTCGCGATATAACGGGCCGAGTCAAGACTGCCTGCTGCCTTTGTCCGTCCCACTCGCACCCCTCTTCTGTCTCACTAGCTTCATTTTCCGCTCTCTGACTCTGATAGGGCAGATATCTTGAGACAGGGAGCTCGAATCCTCCTCAATTCCTTTCCTCCGAGATTTCGGGCTGCCATTTCATCCCGCTTGCGTGTCTTAGACAGGTCGTTTCTGCGGTTTATAAGGTCGGGGGTGCAATGGCGTATGAACACTCTGGTTCTCATGTCCGTCCCCTTATCGCCCCAGTCTTTCATACCCTCCGGTGTCACTATCAATCCTTCCGAAGCGGACCACTCCGCTGTAGTCGGGGGTGGGCCCTGGGCTCATATGAATCTTTTGGAGCTTCCAGACGTTCATTCGGTTCTGTCTCTCCGTGATACCGTCGACCACCTTCGCGTCTTCCACTATGAGCTGTCTCCCCCGGTTCTTATGCAGCCTCTGCGCGTAGGCCTCGTCGGCCAGGTCTACAGGATCGAGCCGGCTGGTAATGTATGCTTTCATTATTACTTCATCGCATATTGGCTGAGTATAGTAACTCAGGATTCTTCCATGAGGTGTCTGCACGTCGGTTTTGTCAACCCCGGAACCCCGCGCGCCTTCGTCAATCATGCCCACGGCCTCGAGATTCTCAATGGCCTGATGGATCGCGAGGATGATGAGGTGGCCTATATATTCATCTCCCCGCTGCTGCATGCTGATTATTTTAGGACGACAATGTAGTTGTGGTGCGACCTTGGGTGACCGGTGATAGCATCCTAATCAATATCTCCAGTCACACCGAGGTATTTATCACTCAGTATCGGCTGTTTATGTATTCATGTTGCACTTGCAGCCGCACAATATCTGCATTGGCCGCGGAGATATGGTTGGGTTCGGGGTTACCCTCCACCGCCATGAATACACAAGCCTCTTGGGTGTCCAGAAGGTATGTCCTGTCCTCTATCGTTGTCCTTTGTTTGATCTCAGTTTCCAGGAGTATGCCATTCATGCGCATTTTGCGGAGGTTCTCTTCGCGGGCCACGCCAATTCCTCTATCGAGCGTGTCGTCCGTGGTTCATCCTTAGGAAGGCTCTCGTCCCAGATTGCGGCTCTTTCCCTTTGACCCATTCTTTCATCTTTTTATTTTTTAATTTTTTATGTCCGTAGTATCCTCGCCGTGTTTTGTCTAGTACGGCGCTCCGTTTATACAGATTTGTTCCGTCATCTTATTATAGCAACTTGTTTCTCTTGGCCTCGATCTCGTCGGCGTGGTATGGTCTTGTGTCCGTTTTACGGTACCTCGTCTCACCTTCCCGGGCGCCGCTACACTGTTCCGCGGTTTGGTCTCGCAGGGCAATCTGCGGTGGGTAGCGCGTATGTTGTGCGTCATTAGCGTGACTCGATTGGGCTTCCCTGTTGTCTCGCGCCGAATGTCTCGCGGTTGGGTCGAATGTCCCGCGGTTGGGTCGCCTGTCTGACTGTTGGGCCGGATGTTAGGCTGTGTAGAATGTCTCGCAGGTGGGTCTCGCGGTTGTGTATACCCGCTGTCTTACGAACCGATTTCATTCTGTTAGAGCTGGGGGTGAGCATTAGAGTCTCTAGGCATCCCGGATCATTTGCATCGAACGTCTTGCGGTTGGGTGAGATGTCTATTCGTTCGGTGTTGCGGTTGGGTACATCCGCTGTCCTGCGGCTCGGTTTCGTTGCGGGTGGGGGCGGGAGGTAAGTCTTTGAGACCCTCCTATTCACGGGGCCTTTTATAAGCTTCCGTATCTGCTGTCTTTCTCCCCATATCCCCTTCGCCTATGTCCAGTTCTACCGAATACACCCTTCCCTCCCTTGCAGAGCTCGTTCGGTACCGCCTATGTAGGAGCCCCGGTGACTCCTACTCAGTGCCGCCACTATGCTGCGGGGACGCGATGCCGATACAGACGCCGTCGGAGAGCCCGACTATCCAGAGTTTCTGCTACGGTCTGGATAGGCATTCCTTACGCGACTGCACTCTCACGCCCCTTCGTCTCTGGTCCATCGGTGAGGTTTACAACGCTGTGACTGACGATGCGGTATGTCTCCCCGTTTCTCCTTTGCTGGTTGCTCACCTGTGGGCATGCAGGGCCAACTGGCGTCTTTTTGGGTCCGTTGCCCCAGGCACGGAGCGGAGTTGGTCGGGGATCTTCATCTCACGACTGTATCGTTCCTTCACTATATACTCGCCGACGAGGAGCATCGGAAGGTGGGCGCCCCCCCGTCTTCCCTTTTACTTACTAAAGGTCTCTCTAGGGCGGGACGCCCCTCATACAATGGCTTGACGGCTGCGAGAGGCACTCCGGTGACGACTACAAGGTCTTGTGTACCCCGTTTACTGAGGTGAACGAATTTTCATGTCTTCCTCTTCTTCTGACAGACGTCCGTTTTAAGATACTCGGTCCTGTTTCCAATGGCTCTTTCATCACCTGCGAGACGACTTTGCATCGATTTGACCATCTTGGTCCGGGGAATCCTCAGCGGGTGAGTTGTTACGGTTCAAGATTACACCTTCTTGTGCGTTTTCTTTATGTATTTTTTTAAAAAGACTTCGTCAGGAGTACAACCTTGTCGCTCATCTCGTAGAGCTCGTGCCTCCAGCTCTGGTCGCAGAGTCTGGTTACATCCCGTCTCTGTTCTCCCGTGGCTCGGGAGGAATCGCCGATGGAGGCCACGACACCGTGGTCTACCCGGATAGTGCTTCGGTCCAAGTCGCGGGCGCATCCCCTGTATAGTAACGTGGGTAGTTTTATCGTACCCATTTAGTTGTTCTATTCCCAATGTCGTCCCTCACATGGTGTATTTCTCACCTCCTTGTTTTGCGTTTTTACCTTCTATTCTGTGTGCGAGGTTCTCCCCTTTGAAGTTGTCCGTGCTGCTTCCCGCCGGTTTATTTACATCGATGACCGTTCCGCCTTGCTACGGTCAATTTCCTTACCCGGTTGCCTAACTGGGTTCGGTGTATCTCTGCACAGAGGGGTAAGTCCCCCAGCCTGTCTTCCTCCGGGTACTTTTCCTCTGCATTGATTACAGCGCCCCCCTTTTTTGTCTTGTTTGTGTGACAGGGGCAGAGCAGCGTGCCGTCGATCGCCCTGGCGCGCGGTGCCCGAACTTCTTATTTCTTCGAGCCGTCACTCAAAGAGATGAGGGCAACAAGGCTCGCCAATCCCGCTGCGCTCGCCGCTTCCCGTCGAGTCACCCTTCCTTCCATCTTCGATAATTCGGCCCTCCCCACCGATATCGTTCATCCGTTGTGCAGCCTTGACGTCGGTCGCGTCGACTACGACCTCGGGCCTTTTGTTGAGGATACCATGCCGGCTGTCTACGTGTTTTACCCCGACGCTCCCCGTTCTCGTAAGCGAGAGTCGCTCATGCTCTGGACGTTGGGCGAGATCGCAGATATCGCCGAGCAGGTGAGTACACTGTGTGTCAGCTGGTCCGTAGAAGTTCATAATCTGCAGGAGGGGCTGGTGACACGCCTACGTCTCAAGTGTCCGACTGCCGGTACCGCTCTGGCAAGTGCAATTCATGAGTCAGGTATCGGTGTGCTCGAGAACATAGTGACTCGTGAAACCGGTCGAGTAGGTCCAGAGAGATATTAAACCGCGTTTGGCGTTAAGCGTTTATTTTAGGACACCGTTGTAGCGCGCCATTTTGTCGAGGATGACTCGACAGGCCCTGTGTTGGTTTTTCACTGCAGCGCATCCTCCCAATTCCCCGGCTCTCTGCTCACCGTGGGGACAACCGTCGGTATCAAATTCACCATTCACCGCTTTAAACATCGTTACATGAATACAGGTGGTGAGGGTGTGTATCATGTGAGTTTAGACCTTTTTTTCACCGCTCCATCCGTTAAACCTCGACCTTCGCTTAGGAGTACGTCGCTCTCGGGCATTCCGTGGGTGTATTTGGGCCGGGGGTGTTGCAACATGCTGAATATCTCGAGGTTTCGGGGGGCGATGAGATGGACGGTGTCATTTCGTTCTAGCTCCGTGATTCCGTTCGCTCTATCCTCTTGATATGTGGTTGCAGCCCTAGATACATTCCGCCGCTTTGCACTCGTGCTCCGTAGCTTTATAGCAGGGGGTTTTGCGTGTAGGGTGGGGTATCGTGTATTATACGTAGCGTTTCATTTATTCCACATCCTGCGGTTGATCAAGTTAGGGGGTTATATGAGCCTTCAGGGGCCATACTCGGCGACGTCGCGTACGGTCCGCTCGAGGCGGACGTTCCCGAGTTTTTAAGCTAAACGACTGCGGGTAACACGAGGGGGCGCCGCTGTCGCTCAAGACCCCGACGCAGTAGTTCCTTAAGTGCTTGCGACCCCCGTAACCGAGTAGGATCTCTTTTAATTGGAGGGTCACCCCTAGGAACGACGCCTTCGGCGTTGGTGCCTCCTTTTCCAGGTAAGGCTCACAGTCCGTTCTCTACCTGCTGTCCAGATCATCTGCCGTCGACCTGCGGTCAACTTGCAGTGTCTGCGCGGTATTCCATT
>JAHHPV010012559.1:0-11777 GCA_023547045.1 Mycena sp. WM
GATTACTCGATCCCCCCTTTCAGGGCGCGAGGAGGATCTGCTATCCGCTCGGCCACATCATCACACGCGGAGTCGTCGAGATCCCGTCTCCTCGAGCCTACTAAGGCATCCACCGCTCGATCCCTCCTTAAAGACGCTAGCGAAGCCCCGCCCACGTCTCTTACTTTCACGCCTGCCTCGCGATCGGTATCTCGATCTACCTCTCCGGTCAAAGAAACCGGAGAGCGACAGGCGCCGGATATTTTCTCAAGTCCAGCGGCTTCTTGTACTCGGAAAGCTGTCAAGACAGGCAAAACCGTTATCTTTCAATCGTTGCCGACTGCTACTAGAGCAACGAAACCTAAGCCGCCCAGCGTTTCTCTCTTGGAACCTGTTACCACGAGAGAAACCGCCCACGCTACATCCCCGCAGGAACCGAATTTCGCGTCAGCTGCCGAGGAAAAGCTCAAGAAGCAACGAGTGCCCTCCGAACGCTCCTTTTCACCCGCCTCAGCTGTACCTCCGTCTTTGCTGATGGCTACGGAACTGGAATCGACGTTGCCTTACCTCCAAGGAATGGAGAAGGGTTACGCTCTTTCCCCGATGGCTGATCTGGAACGTGGTTATACATCTTCGAGCGATCAGGAGACTTCGTTATTCCAAAGAGCCACGATGATCGCCAGCAGTAAAGGTCTGGCCTCTTCTAGCGTAATGGATCGGGGCTTAAGTTCTCGGGGCCGCCCTGTCGCACGATTCTCCCTTGAAACCGGGTTCCTTATCCTGACAGAGAAAACAGTTAGGGACATGGATTCGTTGCTACGAAACGCGTCCAAGCTCCTTCCTCGCCGGAATTCCTACTTCATTGTCGATCCAAACTCCACCTTCCTCTCTGTACTGAAGAGCGCAGGCGATCTTAACGAACTGGTTGTAGCCTGGAACGCGCTTGCGGAGAGAATGAGGTTGGCGCAAAAGAGCTTCTTGAAGTACCAGTCGGAGTACAAGGCTGTGAGGCAAGAGGATGTGCTGCTATCGCCGGCCTCGACGGCGCCCGAGATCTATTCCGTCTTTCCGAGGGGTAAGACTCCGATCTCCGACGTTAACTATCTCTACGACCGCGTTCCTAATCTGCGGAAACTGTGGCCGCCGCACTACAACCCGCAGACGGATTCTGTAGAGAATATGGTGAAAGTCCCGAACCAGCTGTTAGACGACTTCCCGGATCGGCCGATGGAGGACCTTCCTGTCACTTTTTACTATACGTCTGACGGAGAACGAGTGGATATCCCAGCCTCCATGAAATCCAGCTATGGAGTAGGGCCTGGATTCCAGCCGCCTTGGGCGGACAGCCCTGGTCCGTCTAGACGCGTCCATCACCGAGCTCGTTCGGAGTCGCCGGCACGCGGAAGGACCAGATCAGTGTCTTCCAGACGAGGGGAAACTCGTAGAAAGGAGACGCCGAGAGCAACTCAAGAAGTCTCGGCGGCCCCGACTTCTGTCCCCTCATTCGCCGGCTTCGTAAATAACGAAATTCAGTTCAAAGGGCCGGAGGAGACAATATTACCCGTATCACCGCGCGACTCCACTTACACCACAGCTACTCCAGGACCAGGCTTGCCGGACCCTTTGAGGGGTATGGCTACAGCAGCGCCTTTCCGATACCCCGCTGTACAACCTATGGAGTCTGTTAGCTCAGCTTTCGCGGATAAAGGGAAACGTCGCGAAGACTCAGGTCGATCGGGTAGGGAAAACTGGCCAAAGGAAGCTTTCGGTTTAAAAGACATCGATGAGCACGAGGAAGCGGTATTTCATGAAGCTTATGCTGGAAGACCGCTCCCTCCTCACATGGCTCCCAAACTTGAGGCCGGATTAACCAAAGATCGCGAGAGGAGTCGGAGCCGAGATCCTCAGCGTCCCGACCCGAGGGAGCGGGGCCATACGGTCTACCCTCCCGTCGTACCGGGAGGAGGAACAGTTCAGCCTCCGTCTCAGCCCCCACTTCAGCAAGGAGGCGGGGCCGGAGACGGCGGGGATGAAGAACCGCCCGATGGCGACGGTGAAGGGGGTGGTTGCGATGGACCACGACGACCCCCACCACGACGGCGGACAGCTCGTTCTCCTCATGACGATCGAGACTCCCACCAGCGCCACTCCTCATATCACGATCCCCCTCCGCCTTCAGACTTCGGAGGTAGTGACCCAAGCTCCAGTAGTAGTTCCTCGAAAGGCTGTAGATCAGACCATCGCTTTCCGTACGTGGCTCCTGGAGCTCCATACGGCACTATGGTCCCTACGATAGATCCTAAACTGAAACTGGATTCGGTACCGGAATGGGATGGGAGCCATGACTCTGCCATTGATTACTTTTGGGAAGTATATCAGCTGGCCAATCTTATGGGTTGGCTCCCCAGAGCCTTGGGGTTTTGGTTACCTACTCGACTCTCCAAAGGGTCTCCAGTGCAGCTGTGGTTTTCGACTCTGCCGTCTGCCCGGCAAACGGAAATGCGTAGTCACTATTTGATCTACCTCCAAGTACTCAAGGATCGTTACCTCGGTAAAAGATGGCGCCTTAAAATGAATGTTAAGTACGAGCAACAGACTTTCCGTCAGTCGGGGCATGAGAAGGAGTCTCCTCAAGCGTTCTTAGGACGGAGAGTGAGGTTCACCCGCTTGCTCACAGTTACGGACGACGGTGGACCAGATGAAGTTTACCAGGTCATGCGCACGGCACCGATTGCCTGGAGTTCGATCCTGATCCTGGAAAACATAAAATCAGTGGAGGCTCTCTATGAACGATTTAACGAGCACGAAGAAGAGCTCATAGACGTCGTCTCCAGAAACTCTTCAGACGTCCTCACTTCTCACAATCTTCAATCCAATTTGCGTAGACTGGGATACGGCCAGAGTCAGTCGACTCTCCAGTTTCCACGTCGCGAGCGTGAGAAGAGGGTCCACCTCACCGAGATAGAGGAGGGAGCTGAAGGGGTTGCGGATCAAGCAGGAGACGAAATCGTAGAGGAGAACGAAGACCCCACGATCAAGAGCGTATATCAAGTCTTGGCGAGAAGACAGAGGCCCCCCCCCAAAGGTGGTTATCCCTTCAAGAAAAATGACCATGTAACAACCAAGATGGGAAAGGAACCTCCGTCTCCTTGCAAGGTCTGTGGTAGCTCTAAACACTGGGACAAGGAATGCCCCGATTGGAACGTCTATCTGGAAAAACAACGACGAGGAGTTCTACTCGTCTCCTCAGGATCCGCTTCGGACGAAGCCGAGCTATTGTACCATAGCGCTTTTATCGTGCTTATGGATGAGCGCATAGCGGCTGAGTCTTTTTGAGTTCGGCCGCCCCAGAATTTGTGGAAAGTGTACTCTTCACAAGGAGGCTGCGTAAGCCCGATACGGATAAAATTAACAGGCATGGACATATCGCAATGGACAACAGATCACTAGAGGAGGAGAAGCTTACGCGCCCGATCGGGGCGAAGCACGTCATGAGAGCGCAGGTCGAAGAGATCGAAGATGAGTATTGGGAGTTGGAAGCGAAGATGCCAAAAGCCAGGGTTGGCATCATCGAGGAAGCCGATGAATCGAGCGACCACTTACTCAGTCCCTCGGAGGAGTCGTACCCTTCTCCAGCACCAGGTCACCTACCGGAAAAGGTAGACGATACCGAGCAGGTCACCTTACCACCTCCTCCAAAGAATCCAAAGCCAATACATCTAAAGCCTCGGAGGAATCCGAGACCAGGGGACTCGGCTCTCGGTGTATCGGTACTTTCCGTGAAAGGATGGATTGGATCACTACAAGACGCCATGGTCGATCTCAGACTAGATTCTTGTGCCGATATTACCTTGATCTCGGAGGAGACGCATGCAGCTCTGATTAAACCTCCTCCTATCAGACAAGGACACAAGATGAGCCTCGCCCAGCTCACTAGCAAAGGGACAAACATACGCGGATATACGCGGCTTACTATCCTTATGCAGACGATGTCCGGGGAAATCATCGAACTGGAGGTGGAAGCATACGTGGTGCAGGGCATGAGTGTACCTATCCTGTTAGGCGAGGATTTCCAGCTCAATTACGAGCTAGGAGTCAGCAGGAACGTAGAACGGGGCTCCAAAATTACTTGGAAAGATTTACCGTACGAAGTAGAAGCAACAGGAGTGGACACTTATCCGAGAAGAGCCGAAGTACACAACCTTACTGCGAATCTGACGGTACATGCACGTTCCGTGACCAAAGCCAAGGAACATCGGCGCGCGAAGAAAAGGCGCAGACGACGCGCCCTAAGGAACGGGGTTGGTGTCAAAACCATCCGAGCTTCGCAAGACTATCGGATCCGATCGAATGAGTGTAAGCTCGTACGGGTAGACGGGGATTTCTGTCAAGACAAGGAATGGTTAGTCGAAAGAAACTTGCTAGCAGCCGCGGATGACTCCTTTTTTGCCATCCCGAATACTTTGATTTCAGCCAGGAAACCGGTTGTTCCCGTCAGCAACACAAGTCCTAGGCCTAGAATGATTCGTAAAGGAGAGATCCTGGGAGTCTTAAAGGATCCCCAGGAGTACTTCGACTCGCCTGAATCGGAGAACCAGCTTCACCAGTTACAAGCTAGAACAGCGCTGCTGTCACGACTAGTGAGCTTAAAATCGGGAGCCGAGGCAGCTACACTTCCGGAGAAAAGCAAAGCGGATTCGCCTGAGCCGGAAATCCGAATCCGCACTGATTTTGGGAGCGGTGTTCCACCTGCAGAGGAGAATGCCAAGAGCGGAGTCCACGTGCGAGATAGAGAGGGTGGAGTACCCGACGTTAATGGAAACGTTCCTCCGGCGGACGTATCATCAGCCGCGGAAGAAATGGGGGAAGAGGAATCGTACGGCCCCAAGACAGCCGCTATGCCTGATGATACTCTCTACCCCTCCGACCGGATGAGAGAGCTCCTGGACGTTGGATCGTTGCCCGAAGGACTGAAAGAAAAGGCTTGGGAAATGCTCCAACGTCGCGTCAAGGCGTTCGGATTCGATGGATGATTGGGCCACATGAGCGCCAAAGCGAAAATCCGGGTCAAGGAGGGGGTAGATCCGATAGCCGTTCCAATGTATTCGAGTTCACCACAGAAGAAACGAGTCATCGAAGAGCAACTGGACAAATGGTTTGAGCAGGGTGTAGTGGAACCTTCCATAAGCCCATGGAGCGCCCCGGTCGTGATCGCCTACCGAAATGGAAAGCCAAGATTCTGCGTGGATTACCGAAAGCTCAACTCCGTCACTATTGCGGACGAATTCCCCATACCGAGGCAGTCAGAAATTCTGCAGTCCTTATCCGGATCGCAAGTGCTATCCTCGCTCGACGCGCTCGCAGGATTTAACCAAATGGAAATTGCTCCGGAAGATGTAGAGAAGACTGCGTTTAGGACGCACCGGGGTCTGTCACAGTTCAGACGAATGCCATTTGGGTTGAGGAATGGGCCACCTATATTCCAGAGAATGATGCAAGGCGTGCTAGCGCCCTATCTATGGATTTTCTGCTTAGTCTACATTGACGACATCGTGGTATACTCGCGGACTTACGAGGAACACATTGACCACTTAGATCAAGTCCTAGGAGCCATCGAGAAAGCTGGAATAACGCTCTCTCCGCCAAAGTGTCACCTATTCTACACGTCAATCCTTCTGCTAGGCCACAAGGTTTCTAGGCTCGGGTTGTCAACCCACCTAGAGAAAGTCCGCGCAATCTTAGAGCTCGAACGCCCAAGGAAGCTAGCACAATTACAAGGCTTCCTTGGAATGGTCGTGTACTTTTCAGGATTTATTCCCTTCTACGCGGATTTGTGTGCCCCGCTCTTTAAACTCCTGCGGAAGGGAGCCAAGTGGGAATGGGGGGCAGAACAAGAGCATGCGTTCCGCGCTACGAAGGTGGCTCTACAGAACGCTCCTTTGCTCGGACATCCGATTGAGGGCTTACCTTATCGCCTTTACTCGGACGCGTCGGATGAGGCTGCAGGAGTCGCCCTACAGCAAATTCAGCCGATCGTGGCAAGAGATCTGAAGGGAACGAAGGCTTACGAGAAACTGCAGAAGGCGTATGAAGCTGGCGCCCCTCCTCCGAACTTGACCACGAAACTATCCTCAAAGACTGATGATACGAAGCAGGCGACAGAATGGGGTTCGTCTCTTGACGAGACCACTGTCTATATTGAGAGGGTAATCGGTTACTGGTCGAGGTCGTTCAAGGGCGCCGAACTCCGCTATTCGACGACGGAAAGGGAAGCTCTAGCTGCGAAAGAAGGATTGATAAGATTCCAGCCGTTCATCGAAGGGGAGAAAATCCTCCTAGTCACGGATCACTCAGCTTTGCAGTGGGCCAGAACTTACGAGAATTCAAACCGGCGGCTAGCGGCATGGGGATCCATCTTCTCCGCCTACGCTCCCGGCCTGGAGATCGTCCATCGACCAGGCAGAGTGCACTCCAACGTAGACCCTCTCTCTAGACTACCTCGATCGGCACCACCACAAGTGTCCCCGGAAAGGGAGGACGATAAACCGATTGTCATGCCAGGAGATCTCACCGACGTGCAAGAGGAATGGCGTGACAGAGACCCAGCGATGAAGGCGACGTTCGCTGCTTTCGCTATAGACGACGGTTTAGAAGGCAAGAAAAGTGTCTTCCGAACGACGAGAAGCCAAACGAAGTCAAGTGAGGAAGGCAAAGCGAGGGAGGCGAAGGGCAAAGCGCCAACAGGCAGAGAACCGACCGTCGACGCTGGGGGGGGTGTACCTGACGAAGCTCCGGAGGGTGGCAAAACCAAGGAGAATCCAGGCGAGCTCGACGAAGACGAAGAGCTGGACGCATTGGAACCGACCGCGGAGTATTGGGGCGCGCTAAACCCCCCGCCTAACATCCACCTGAATATGGAGGAGGGATTCCGAGCCAGTTGGGTAGAAGCGTACGCGAAGGACGACGAATTTGGCAAACTATGGGCTGACTCGGACACTGACGAAGATTCGTGGCGCCCTGGTCAACGATTCTTCAAGAATCAAGAGGGGTTACTCTTCTTCAGGGATGCGGACTACCAGCCTAAGCTGTGCGTCCCGGAAGCCAAAAGAGGATTCGTCAAAGCTGAAGCACACGAAACCCCATTAGGGTCAGCGCACATTAGCCCGGACCGGCTCTGGCATAAACTGACGTCAAAATTCTACTGGCGCCGGATGAAGAAGGATATAGAAGACTTCTGCAATTCGTGCGACGTCTGCCAGAAGATTAAGTCCAGGAATTTCTCGCGCTACGGTTTCCTCATCCCTAACCCTATTCCTCATCGGCCTTACGAGTCTATTTCGTTGGACTTGATCGTCAATCTTCCCTGGTCTGAGGATTTCAATGCCATCTTCGTCGTAGTGGACAGACTCACCAAGCATGCTTCTTTCATTCCTACCACCTCGGGCCTCACAGCCCAAGGCTTCGCCGAACTATTCGTGGAGCATGTGGTTTCCCGATTCGGATTACCAGACAATATCATCGCGGATCGCGACCCTCGTTGGACGTCTGACTTCTGGACGGCGGTATCAACTGCCATTGGAACAAGGATGTCCCTATCGTCTTCTCATCACCCTCAACATGACGGGCAAACGGAGGACGTGAATCGTCAGCTTGAGACTCTCCTGCACGCCTACGTCGCCAAGGACCGGAACGACTGGTCGAAGTGGCTGAAGCTGCTAGAATTCTCCTACAACTCGAATATCCATTCTTCTATTGGGACAACACCTTTCGTGCTCCTCTATGGCTTCGAGCCGAAGGCCCCTCTAGATTACCTTCTTCCCAAGGAGTACTCCAAATCCGCCTCTATGGGAATGAGGAAGGAATCGAGTGCATACCTGGAACAGTTGCGAATTCACCGCGAGAACGCTAGATTGGCCATCGCGAGAGCTCAGAATGAGCAAGCCAAATTCTACAACAAAGGGCGACGCGACGTACCGGACTTCGAGGTCGGATCCAAGGTCCTCATCAACCCGCATTCCCTTGAATGGGTGGAATCCAAGGGAGAGGGCACTAAACTGGTCCAGCGCTGGATAGGCCCTTTCGAGATCCTGCAGAAGATCAATCCTAAAACGTACCGACTACGTCTTGACGACCGGTACCCGGGCTTCCCCATCTTCAACTTCGATCATCTGAAGCCGTACCGAGAACCGACGGTCGAAGGAGACTCTCCTAGGATCCGCCTGCCCGAAACCAGGGATGCGAGGCCGGCCACAGAGGAATACGAAGTGGAGAAGATTGTGGGCAAACGCTACGATAAATCCCGCCGTCAGAATATGTGGCTGGTCCGATGGAAGAACTACGGGCCTCAGCACGACTCTTGGCAAACGCGCAAAGACTTGCGGAATGCGCCTGAAATGGTACGCGCTTTCGAGCGCGTGCAAAGGGCGAGAAGATGATCGGTTTTATGCCCCGATCGGAGAGTCGGCGCTGGGCGTCCGACTATGTAATTGTATCGTCATAGCGGAAGCAAGCTCGCTTCCGCAGAACTCCTTTCCTCGGCTATCGGAATACCCAGGACCCGTCTCATCGGACGTGTCAACGTGCGATGAATCGACTGATAAGCTGACTTGAATCTCTCTCTTCTCTCCTTCTCTCTCTCTCTATCTACCTCTTTCTCTCTCTCTCTCTCTCTGTCTGATTTCCCGATTTTCGAATTCCTCTTTTCCCGGCTCGTCGACAGCGGCTGACGCGAATATTCGGTTGTGCTTAGCTGTCCGACGGAGAACTCGTAGTAGACGGATATCCGCTTCTACAGAACTCAAATATACCTATTGCTCTCCCGATGGATTCGATCTACTTGAAAGATGGTCTTGGAAATCTTCTCACTCCGATCTGGTCGACCAAAGGTCCTATTCAGATATGCTCGCTGCTAGCTTCCCCTAGCCATGTCGCTCCGAAGATCATGGAATATCGCAACCCTGTCCCTTTTCACCTCCAGCCTACCGTCAGTGAGGCTATGATCAAAGCGTTGGACTTCACCAAGGAAGCAGTCTGGTATAACCCCCGCGAAAACTGGAAGGGATGGATTCCGACCGGGGCTCCGGTCCGTTCCGCGTTCGAGACTGAGGAGGAGCTGGACCTTTTAGCTCTCTGCTTCAGCCGTGACCCTGTCGACACAGTCGGAGATACCTTTGACGACTACGATTCCGATCATCAGATCTCACCCGTCGAACGCCCTATCGGATGCCATCTCGACCACTCTTGGGTGCAGGAAGCCACGTATCTTGGTGACCGTCTGTATGCGCTCTGTCGCACCTTAGCTGAAACCAGCGATTTTTACTCCTACGGAGAGCGCTCTGGGCGTACTGGCGAGATCCCTCTTGCCCTGGACCCCGCCGATATCAGTGGACTTTTCGTGAGCGAGAGCGAGGCCCAGTTGGCGGCGATAAAAGCGCGCAGGACTCTCCTGAGCATGATAGGATTTCTGACCTGGTTCACCTCCTTGCTTCAACTACGCGAAACAAAGTTGTCGACGGGCGATCAGATGTACCTCCGCCAGCTCCGTCTGGAGGAGCGTCCCAAAGTGGGAGCCGTCTTCGATTTAGTCCGTGACATTCATGAGATCAACTTTGCTCACTGGGCCAACAACAACGTCGGATTCCATTATATCTGGACTGAGGCAGAAGCGAAGAACTCCCGTCTTCTCCACTTTAGCCCCGAGTACTACGAGCAGGTCTCCCGCTTGCGCGACGCGGCGAGGGGAGGCGAGGTTGCGGTGGAGGACCTACCGAGCTACGCAGAGTGGCGCGACGCCTTGAAAGACTCGGACTGGTGGGGCCAGAACCTTCGCGCCGGGAAGATGGGAACTGTATACGAAGGTCGATTCCGACCGACGATGAAGTATCAGATAGTCGACCAACATTTGTACGGAGCGCGGTCCCTCGTCAACTGGAACGTTATCCGGGTATACGCTGAAAGATTCAAAGCAATGATCCGCGAGGGGCAGCGGGACGTCGTATGCACCTTCTTCCGCAATAATCCCATTCATCAAGATGAACCGGCGTACGCGAGGCCTCCCATGAAACACATATACGAGCTCACGGATTTCGCGGATTCCGAAGTGGGGGACAGCGTGCGTGATCAGGACGTATACTACGAATCTACTACTATTGTGTGGGAGAGGGTCAAGAGTTTGTATGCTCCCCGCGACGATCGATTTTTCAACTCTTTCAATGGAGGTCGTGCCATGGAAGCGCCTACGGGATCCGACCAACGCGGACGGCAACCCTCGCGTTCGCGGATGACCGAACCCGCACGGCTAGCGGCTTTTTCGCCAGGACAAAGCTATGGCGAAGAGCCATCCGCAATCAAAACGCGCGCGGGCTTCGGGACAACGCGCGGAAGCTCACCTTCACCTCTTTCCAGAGGTGGCAGCTCACACTATGCCTTGAACAGCGACTGGGCTCGGAAGGTAGTGGCTGCTCGTCGACCTTCCTCTCGTTCACTCAGTCCCGTCCTCCGTCAAGACAAGGGTAAAGGAAGGCGTTCCCGCTCTCTCAGCTCGGTCCGATCCAGCCACGCCACGGATTCTCGCCTGAGTCCTTCCTTCAAAGACGAATTTCACAGTATGTCGGGAAGCGACGTCGGAGACGGAGACGACGAGCGTTTAGCTGAACCCCATTCTGCGACGCAGTGTGCTGAGTCGCCTGGACGTCGGGGCTCTCCCTTCGAGACTGCGGAAGACCCCGTACACACTTGGATCGTGGGTTTCCAAACGCAGAATCAAGCGATAGCCGCCTTGGAGGACTGGACGCCGAAAGTCATCGACCTGGACCCAAAAGCTCCTGCGTACGACCCTCTCCCTTGGAATCTCGAGTGGCTAAAGAAGGCCTACTTCGCGACGGACGACAAGCGCACCGTACCCCGTCTCAAAGCCTTAGCCGCACTATTCTCGGACGAAATGGACTCAATCACCGTCGTTCTAGAGTACGCGATGAGGTTCGGCTTACCATTCGAATTATACACGAAGCTCCAAGACGCGGGTGAATACCGAAACATGCAGATGTCGCCCTTGGCGCTCAACACCCTGCCGGCGATGTACGACCTTGGATATTCAGACCAAGTCATGACTTGGGCAGGGAATAGCGACACGGCCCAATACGGAATATACCTCGCTTCTATCTACGCCCTTCTTCAGAGGCCCAACGCCGTCGCATTCATCGCTATGGGGGGCGTATGCAAGTACGTAGCTGAGTTGTTTTCTCCCGATCTGGCGTATCGCTTCGCGCAAGGCCCCAGCGAGCAAGTTTCCGAGTTTGGGAAAGGAAGGACCGCGCGGCTCACGATCAATGGTCAATCGACTCTCTGCATAACCGACCAAGTTAGTCCTATCGAGATTGCTATGCTCCTGGGCCATGTAAAGGCCAAAAACTCGGAACAAGAGCGATCTCTCTGGCCCTCGCCGGCTATCCTGGAGCGCCACAGCCCTCATTTCCGGGGGTACTTGTCGGAAGGTGCTTACAAGCAGTTGGAGTACCTGCGTCATCGCATCGTCGTCGAAAAGATCTACGATTGGAAAAGCAAGACGGAGTGGAAAGAATTCCTACGCGGAGGAGGCAAGAAGAAGAACGCTCCTCGAATCGTTCCTATGAAGTCAGACTTCGAAGATGGCTGGAAGATCTTGGATAAATCATTCCCATTGGACTGGCAACACACGCCTATTGCCGACATAGTCCTTCCTGAGCGCTTCGAACCCCTGCGTACCGGGACTGGGGGGGCTCTGTAAGGGATCGTGGGCCATCTTGTAATTTTCTGACCTT
>JAHHPV010012628.1:0-11761 GCA_023547045.1 Mycena sp. WM
GTGCTTGATCACCCGGAGTAAGGGTCGCTCTGCCCTTACAAAGTGGACGAATCCGGAACTTCGAGCAGTCTGGCTAACGCTCGTAGGGACTATACGATACCCCCTTTCCGCGCGCGAGGAAGACTAATCTCGCGCCCTCCTTCACGGACAGAACATTCGAGATCGAGGGTGTTACAACCCACGAAGGCATCAGCAGCCAAGTCACTATTGCGAGACGATAGCGAAGTGGCCGCTGACCCCGTAGCGCCAGTAAGCGTGTCTCGATCGGTTTCTCGTTCGATCTCCCCCGATAAGGAAGCTCGTGGAGATCGCCTTCCCGACTCCTTTGCCAGTCCAGCCGCAGCTCGTACTCGTACAGCCGCCAGAGGAGGTAAGCCTCTTACTTTCCTCTCGCTCCCTGCCGCTACGCGAGCCTCGCGCTCGAAACTTCACAACATCACCCCGTTGGATCCCGTAACTACGCGAGAGACCGCTCACGCTTCCTCTCCTCAACAGCCGCCGTTCAGTCCAACAGCTTTTGAGCGGGATCCCTTCAGTCTCTCTACTTTGACTTCGCCTCCGTCATCCCCTACTCCGGTAGTTATGACGACCCACACAACGGAAGCCCGCTCCCTAGCTCCAGGCATGGAGAGAGGCTACGCCTTATCCCCCATGGCTGAGCTCGAACGCAATTATTCTTCGCATTTCGATAACGAATCCTCGTTGTTCGAACGCATCACCAGTATATCTAGCAAACGTTCTTTGGAATCGGCCGATATCCTGGATCGAGGCGTCAGCCTTTACGACCGGCCGGTAGCTCGATTCAGCTTGGAAACGGGATTCCTCATCAGGACGGAGAAGGCTGTCAAGGACATGAATACTTTGCTGTCGCAAGCTTCGGCGCTCGTGCCGGGAAGGGATACATTCTTTGTGGTAGACCCCCAGCACTCGTTCCTGAGAGTGCTGAAGAGCGCAGGCGATCTAAACCAACTAATGGTCGCATGGCAAGCTCTAAGTGTGAGAGCGGGCCTAGCGCAAAGGAGTTTCGTAAAGTATCAGCAGGAATTCCGAGCAACGACGAAAGAGGAGATGCCATTATCGCCTGTATCGACCGCCCCTGAGATATACGCAGCATTCCCACAAGACGGCTCCCCTATTTCAGATGTAAACTATCTCTATCAGAACGTACCGCTCTTGCGAGGCGTTTGGCCCAAGGGTTACGATCCAGGAAGAACGAGGGTCGAGAGTGTAGTGAGGGTGCCCCCGCATCTCTCTCTCGCATTTCCGGATAGGCAGCCCGAAGAGCGTCCCATCACCTTCTACTACACGGAAGACGGGGCCAAAGTGACCTTGCCCTCTTCGGTCAGATCCAGTCACGGAGTGGGGCCATATTTCGTTCCGCCTCCGCAAGAGCAAGCCGGGCCATCTCGACGTACTCGCCCTCGCACTCGGTCTGAGTCGCCGGTTAGAGGGAGAAAACCAACGACGCCGCAACCACTGAAGACGAAATCGAGGAGTAAAGTCGGTCCGCAAGTTTCCGGGGACGCAGCTCCAACCTTGACGTCGGCCACCACTGGCATATTAGGGCCCGATATTCGTTTCAAGAAGCCGGAAGACACACTCGTCCCATCGTCCCCTCGGGACTCTACGTTTGTTACCGCTGTACCAGGGTTAGGACTTCCCGACCCCCTGAAGGGCATGGCGTCGAGCAGCCCGCTCGGGTACGACACTTCGTTCAGGAACGAGTCGGCTAGTCAAGCGCAGACGGGAAAAGGAACGCTGCCACGCTCTCTTAAACCCGTCTTCCCCCCGGTCGTAGATGCGAGAGAAGAAGCGTCTTTCCACGGAGGATACCAGGAGGCTAGAAGGGACGTACCGCCGCATATGTCTACCCGGCCTTCCGCTGCGGCTCCCGACAACGATGGTCGAGGAGCCAGGCACCCCGAGCACCACCGCGAAGGCAGAGTAGAGGAGCGTACGCGTGGGCGACAAGGAGCCGGAGCTGGTGGTGACGGCGGACCCCCAGACGGAGATGGAGGAGACCGAGACAGAGCTCCACGGGATCGTTCGCGCGTTCCTCGCAGGCCGCTCCCTAGGCGCAGAGAAGGAAGGTCGCCGCCGAGAGGAAGATCCACTGAGCGGGACGCCGATCCGGACCCGTCAGACTTTGGGGATGGGGGGCCAAGTTCCAGCAGTAGTACTTCGTGGGGAGGTCGTTCTGACCATCGATTCCCCTACGTAGCGCCGGGAGCGCCCTACGGCACAATGGTTCCTACTATAGACCCGAAGCTCAAGCTAGAAGCTCTCCCGGAATGGGATGGAAACCACGATACAGCAATCGACTATTTCTGGGAGGTCTACCAAATTGCGAGTCTTCTAGGATGGTTGCCGCGGGCGCTAGGCTTCTGGCTCCCCACTCGTCTGGTAAAGGGGTCGCAGGTACAGCTGTGGTTCTCAACGCTACCGACGTCCCGTCAAGCGGAAATGAGAAGCCACTACCTCGTCTATCTTCAAGTCATCAAGGACCGTTATCTAGGAAAGAAGTGGCGCCTGCGTATGAATAACCAGTACGAATTACAAACGTTCCGCCAGGTGGGTCACGAAAAGGAATCCCCTCAAACCTTCCTCGGAAGGAGGGTGCGATATATGCGCCTCCTCACGGTCACCGATGATGGAGGACCAGACGAGGTGCAACAGATCATGCGGACAGCCCCAATAGCGTGGAGTTCCATCCTTATCGTAGAAAACATCCATTCGGTCGAAGATCTATACGATCGGGTGAATGAGCACGAAGAGGAATTGGTTGACGTCGTAGCTAGGCGACAAGTGGACGTGCTCACTACTGGAAACCTCTCTTCCACTCTTAGGCGGCTGGGCTTCTCACAGAGTGCCCAGCAAGCTTCGCCTTACCTGCGACGGGAACGTCGCGTAAACCTGACCGAAGCCGATCCAGAACTGATAGAACCTGAGGAAGGCGAGATCGAAACTGATCGCGACACTGGAGCAATGCCGCACTCGGAGCTCTTCGAAGAGGAACCCACGATGAAGAGCGTATATCAGACACTCGCCAGAAGGCAGAGGCCGCCACCGAAAGGAGGATACCCTTTCAAGAAGAACGATCACGTTACGACTAAGATGGGCCGGGACCCCCCTTCCCCATGCAAAGTCTGTGGGAGTTCTAAGCACTGGGACAAGGAATGCCCTGATTGGAACGTCTACTTAGAAAAGCAAAGACGCGGAGTTCTCCTAGCGAGCTCGAGCTCGGCTGGCGATGAAGCTGAATTGCTGTACCACAGCGCATACCTAGTGTTGATGGACGGACGCATGGCTGCGGATTCTTTTTGAGCTCGGCCGCTCCCTTCTTCGTAGAGAGTATACTCTCGCCCGGAAGGGAGCTTAAGCCCGCCTCTTCGGAACTGGAGCACGGCAACTGGAATATCGTACAGGACACCCAACCATCGGAGGAAGATGAAGGAGCTGTGAAGGAGCGTCCAAGGAATGCAATGAGAGTGCATGTGGAAGAGATCGAGGACGAATATTGGGCCATGGAAGCGCGTATGCCTAAAGCGAGGTCCGGCCTCATAGAAGACATGATTCCTGACGAAGATCTACAGAGTGATGAGGGACCGGATGTGGTGACTGAGAAGGAGTTCTATAGGGAAGCGGAGGCAGTCAGTCAAATGCCAATGCCTCCCCCGCCAACGGAAGCACAACCGATAGTCATACCCCCGCGTAGGAATCCAAAGCCGGGCGACTCTGCGCTCGGAGTGTCAGTACTGTCAGTGAAGGGGTGGATTGGATCTTTGGATGACGCTCAGGTCGATCTGAGACTGGACTCTTGCGCTGACATCACCCTGATATCGGAGGAGACTCACGCGGCATTGATCAATCCGCCTCCTATTAGGCAGGGACACCGTATGAGCTTGGCGCAGTTGACGGACAAGGGAACCACTATCAGAGGTTACACGAAGCTACAAATCCTTATGAGAACGACCTCCGGGGACCTGGTGATGCTGGAAGCAGAGGCTTACGTGGTGCGAGGCATGACAGTTCCGATCCTGCTAGGGGAAGATTTCCAGATCAACTACGAACTAGGAGTATCCAGGAACGTGGAAACCGGTTCGAAGATTTTTTGGAGGAACTTGCCATACGAGGTGGAGGCTATCGGAGTAGAAGCCTACGCTGGCAGAGCTGAAGTCCATCATCTGGCTGCTGGCCTGACCACCCACGCTCGATCTGTGACGAAGGCCAAAGAACATCGGAGAGCGAAAGCAAAGCGCCGGCGTCGAGCTTTGAAAGCAGGGTTGGAGGCCAAGCTAGTACGTGCCACGCAGGATTACCGCATTCGAGCGCACGAGTGCAAAATGGTCAAGGTGGACGGTAATTTCAGCGAAGACAGAGAATGGCTCATAGAGCGGAATCTGCTGGCTAATTCGGAGGACACCTTCTTCAGCGTTCCGAACACCTTGATCTCCTCGAGGAAGCCAATCATACCGGTCAGCAACATGAGCTCCCGGCCTCGAATGATCCGGAAAGGAGAGATCTTGGGTACGCTGAGAGATCCCCAGGAATACTTCGACTCTCCCCGGACCAACACAGAATTGGATATATTGCGTGCGCGGACGGCGTTGTTGACCAGAGTGGTAAACTCGAAGACGGGAACCATAGGGACAGTGCCGAAGAGACGGGGAGAACAAGACGATGAGAAGGGTCCCAGAGTTAGAACGGACTTCGGGAACGGTGTACCCCCGAGCGAGGAGAACGCTAGGGCCAGAGTTCGCGTGCGGGATGAAAACGGTAGGGTACCAGATGCAAGTGGGAACATACCTCTGGATAAAGAGGCCCAACAGCACCCCGCGAGCGAGGAGGAAGCTGAGGAGTACGGCCCAAAGACTGCGGCCATGCCCGACAACACAATCTACCCCTCAGAGAGAATGGAAGATCTTCTCGACGTAGGTTCGCTACCGGAGGACTTGAAAGAAAAAGCTTGGAGCATGCTCAAGCGCCGAGTCAAAGCTTTCGGATTTGACGGACGTCTGGGGAAACTGAATGCCAAAGCCCCTATCCGAGTCAAGGAGGGCATCAACCCCATAGCGGTGCCAATGTATTCGAGCTCGCCGCAGAAAAAGCGGGTGATCGAAGAGCAGCTGGACAAGTGGTTCGAACAGGGCGTCATAGAGCCATCTATCAGCCCGTGGAGCGCTCCAGTAGTCATAGCGTATCGGAACGGGAAGCCGCGTTTTTGCGTCGACTACCGCAAGCTGAACGCGGTGACAATCGGAGACGAATTCCCGATACCCCGTCAATCCGAGATCCTGCAGTCTCTATCCGGGTCGCAGGTGCTCTCATCACTGGACGCCCTGTCCGGATTCAACCAACTGGAAATTGCTCCTGAGGACGTCGAGAAAACGGCCTTCCGGACGCATCGGGGCCTCGCTCAGTTTAGGCGCATGCCTTTCGGATTGAGAAACGGACCGTCAATATTTCAAAGAGTCATGCAAGGGGTGCTCGCTCCGTACCTCTGGATCTTCTGCCTGGTATACATAGACGACATAGTGGTCTACTCGCGATCGTATGAGGAGCATATTGACCATCTGGATAAAGTCCTGGGTGCGATCGAGGCCTCCGGAGTGACTTTGTCGCCAACCAAGTGTCACCTCTTCTACTCGTCGATACTATTACTTGGTCACAAAGTGTCAAGGCTTGGGTTGTCAACTCACCTCGAGAAGGTCAAAGCGATCCTGGAATTGGAGCGCCCTCGAAAACTAGCGCAGCTGCAAGGTTTCTTGGGAATGGTTGTTTATTTCTCCGGGTTCATCCCTTTCTATGCCAACATCTGCGCACCGCTCTTCCAGCTTCTGAGGAAGGGAGCGAAATGGGAATGGGGAGCCGACCAGGAATATGCGTTTCGTGCCGCAAAGGTTGCCTTGCAGAACGCACCGCTGTTGGGGCACCCAATCGAAGGGCTACCATACCGGCTGTACTCTGATGCTTCCGACGAAGCCGCCGGTGTGGCTCTACAGCAGATCCAGCCCATTTTAGCGGGCGACTTGAAAGGCACGAGGGCTTACGAGAGGCTGCAGAAGGCCTTTGACGCTGGCCTTCCCCCGCCGAACCTCACCACGAAACTCTCGTCGAAGGTGGACGATTCAAAAGGGGCAACGGAATGGGGTCCGTCCTTGGACGAAACGACGGTATACATCGAGAGGGTAATAGGATACTGGTCCCGTTCTTTTAAGGGTGCGGAGCTACGCTACTCGACCACGGAGAGGGAAGCCCTGGCAGCCAAAGAGGGTCTGGTAAAATTTCAGCCTTTCATAGAAGGGGAACGCGTACTGCTAGTCACAGACCACTCTGCGCTGCAATGGGCCCGGACGTACGAAAATTCAAACCGCCGTCTAGCTGCTTGGGGGGCCATATTTTCAGCCTATGCTCCGGGACTGGAAATCATTCACCGACCTGGGCGGATCCACTCCAACGTCGACCCGCTTTCGCGTCTTCCTCGGGCACCGCCATTGCACGTCTCGCCGCGGAGGGAAGAGGACAAGTCGATCTCGATGGCTGACGACCTTGCTGAGGCTCAGGAGAGTTGGCGTGACCGAGAGCCCGCGTTACGAGCCACCTTCACGGCCTTTACGCTCGAGGATGGCCTCGAGGAAAGAAGATCGGCGTTCGCGACCACTAGGAGCAAATCCAGAGCGAAAGCGGAAGAGAAAGCGCCTACCACCGAACCGGCAGCAGACGCTGGGGGGGGTATAAGCTCCAGCATTGACGGTGTTCCGGCCACGGATGTTCCGGCCACGGAAGGGGACGAAGTTCAGCTCATGCATGAGACCGCGGGCGTGCCACTTACAGTTTCAACAGAAAGCGACTTAGTGGAGGAGCCCGGGGAATCAGGATGCAAGCTGGACGCGGTGGAACCTACTGCAGAGTATTGGGGTGCCGTGAATCCTCCACCGAATATCCACTTGGCGATGGAGGAAGGATTCCGCATTGATTGGGTAAACTCCTACAAAGAAGATGCCGAATTCGGGAAGATCTGGGCAGACCCTCAGGTAGCGGAAGGATTGTGGAGCCCAGGTCAACGCTTCTTCAGGAATAACGAAGGTCTCCTGTTCTTCCGGGACGCAGACTACCAACCTCGCCTTTGCGTCCCAACAGCTAAAAGAAACCTCGTCAAAGAGGAAGCGCACGAATCTCCTTTGGGATCCGCCCACATAAGCCCAGAACGACTATGGAACAAGCTCTCCTCTAAGTTTTACTGGCGCCGCATGAAGAAGGACGTGGAGGATTTTTGCGACACCTGCGACGTCTGCCAAAAGATCAAAACGAGGAGTTTCACGCGTTATGGCTTTCTCATACCTAATCCGATTCCACACCGCCCCTACGAGTCGATCTCCCTGGACTTGATAGTCAACCTACCCTGGTCAGGGGAGTTCAACGCCATTTTCGTGGTAGTTGATAGACTTACCAAGCACGCCTCCTTCATACCCACAACGTCTGGTCTCACGGCTCAAGGGTTCGCCGAACTGTTTGTCGAACACATCGTCTCCCGGTTCGGTCTTCCCGACAACATTATAGCGGATAGAGACCCGCGTTGGACTTCCGACTTCTGGACCGCCGTATCAGCCGCCATCAAGACGAAAATGTCTCTGTCGTCCTCTCACCACCCACAGCACGACGGGCAGACGGAAAACGTTAACCGCCAGCTGGAAACGCTGCTACGGGCCTACGTGGCGAAAGACCGATCCGATTGGGCGAAGTGGCTGAAACTGCTGGAATTCTCCTATAACTCCAACATACACGCCTCTATCGGAACCTCGCCTTTCCTCCTCCTGTACGGATTCGAGCCAAAAGCGCCGCTGGATTACATCCTCCCTAAAGAATGGTCCAAGACAGGGGTTCCCGGTATGCGCAAGGAAGCCAGCGCTTATTTGGAGGATCTCCGAGTGCATCGAGAAAACGCCAGACTAGCGATCGCGCGAGCTCAAGACGAGCAAGCGAAGTACTTCAATAGAGGGAGGAAGGAAGTCCCCGAGTTCAGGGTCGGATCGAAAGTTCTCATAAATCCACATTCGCTCGAGTGGTCAGAGTCGAAAGGGGAAGGGGCCAAGCTAGTACAGAGATGGATCGGCCCCTTCGAAGTCTTGCAGAAGATAAATCCCAAGACCTATAGGCTGCGTCTCGACGACAGATATCCCGGATTCCCCGTATTCAATTACGACCACTTGAAACCGTACAAGGAGCCATCGGGGGACATAGAAGGTTCTAGGTTACAGTTGCCAGACACCCGTGACAAGAACCCGGCCACAGAGGAATACGAGGTAGAAAAAGTGGTCGGCAAGCGATACGACAAGTCACGTCGGCAGAACATGTGGTTGGTTCGTTGGAAGAACTACGGACCCCAGCATGACTCCTGGCAGACCAAGAAGGATCTGAGGAACGCCCCGGAGATGGTGCGCGCGTTCGAGCGCATACAGAAGGCTAGGAGATAGTCGGGCTTGTGCCCCGAACGGGTAGTCGGCCCGAAAACCGGCTATGTATTTGTATCGGCAGCTATACGGGAGCAACGGTGCTCCCGCGGATCTATTTCCTCTTATCCCGTTCCATCGGAACGGTTGTGCGCGTGCCAGCGCATGATTCGATTTCCAGATAAGCGGTTCTCTCTCTCTCTTTCTCTCTCATCCTCTCTCCCTCACTCAATCTGCGCCCCCCGTTTTTCTCTCATCTCTCGACGAATAAGTCTGCAGCCTAGCCGACACGAATATTCGGTTGCGCGACGCTGCTAGACTAAGTACCTGTACCTGACGGATATCCGCTTCTACGGGACTTACTATACCTGCATTATCTACAAATGGATCCTATTTACTTCCAAGACAGCCTCGGGAACCTTCTCGCCCCGATTTGGTCCAAGAGGGACTCACTCCGCCTCTGCTCAGTGCTCGCGTCGCCCAACTCGGTGGCTCCGAAGATCGCGCAGTACTTCACCGATGTCCGCCACCTGGATTCTTCCACGCCCAAAGCGGTGCTACAGGATCTAGATTTCACCACTCGCGCTGTCTGGTACAACTGCAAACAGCATTGGTTCGGATGGATACCCACGGGGGAGCCCCGCAGCTCTCCGTACGAGACCGATCCGGCTCTCGACTTGCTGGAGATCTGTTTTCGTCGTGGCTCGGTCCAAACGGTGGACAACTTCTACGATGCCTACGACTCTGATCACCAGATCAGCCCAGTAGAACGACTGGCTGGTTGCCACTTAGATTCAGAATGGGTGCAGGAGGCGTCGTACCTTAGCGACCGCCTGGAGGCTATCACTCGCACTTTAGTGGAGACCAGCGAGTTCTATTGTCGTGGTCCCCCTCTGAACCTCACAGGAGACGTTCCGGTCGCAGTCGACGTGAGGGCGCTGGAGATCTTATTCGCCAACGAGGAGGAAGCTCAGGAGGCTGCGAGTAACGCTAAGCGTGGACTTCTGAGTTTCCTCGGTTTCGTATCATGGATGCTCTCCCTCGTTCGGTTGGAAGATACTAAGCTATCCACGGGAGATCAACAATATCTTCGACAACTGCGTCTAGAGGACCGCCCGAAGACTGGAGCCGTATTTAACCTTACCAGAGACCAGCACGAAATCAACTTCCCCCACTGGGCCAACAATGGAGTAGCATTCCACTATGCGTGGACGGAGGAGGAGGCGAAGAACAAGCGCTTCCTTCGCTTCAGTCCCGAATACTACGAAGAGGTGGCGCGCCTCCGTGAAGCGACCAAGAACGACGATATCTCAGTAGAGGACCTCCCGAGCTACGAACTTTGGAAACACGACTTAGAAAGTTCGGATTGGATTGGCCAGAACCTTAGAGCTGGGAAAATGGGGGTCGTGGAGGACCGATTCTTGCCGTCAATGAAGTACGGGATCGTGGATAGACATCTGTACGGTTCCCGACCCCTTAGCAACTGGTCCACGATCCGCGTATACGCGGAACGATTCAAGGCTCTCATCCAGGACGGGGAGAGAGAGACCGTCTGCACGTTCTTCCGCAACAATCCTATACGCAAAGATGAACCTGCGTACGGGCGCCAGCCGCTACAACACCGCTTCGCACTCTCTGATTTCGCGTACGAAGAAGTTGGAGAGGCCGTGCCGGAGGAAACGCGCCACTACGAATCCAATACGGTGGTGCGCGAACAAGTCAAGAATCTCTACGCGCCGAGATGGGATCGTCCATTCAACTCTTTTAACGGGGGGCCGGCGCTGAGTCTCCCGGGAGGTGCGAGTACCATCCGCTGGGGTAGAAGCGAAGATCGATCAAGGCGCGGTGGGACAACGTATGCTCCGGGTCCTGCGCTGAGAGAAAAGAGCGCTCTATTGCCTAGGCGTTCTCCCCGAGCTTCATCCGTAGTCAGTCAGAGCGGTCGAGCCGATCTCGACATCAGGGGCGACTGGGCTCGGTCGGTCGCTGGCTTGAGGCGTCGCTCGTCGCGTTCGCTCAGCCCAGTTAGGCGCGAGGAGAAGGGCAAGGGCCGCCAGGCTAGGTCTCTAAGTTCCGTCCGCACTAAAGAGGCGGAGGGAGAGGACTCTTGGTTCGAGGAAGAGTACAGGAGCGCCATAAGCGGTCATAGCGGCGAAAGCAGTGACGAGGACGAAGGGAGGGGCGACGAAGTATACAAAGCGAAACAAGACTCTCCTTTCGACGCCTCCCTCGATCCAATCGAGTCCTGGTCACCTAAGTACCAGACTGTGAAGGAAGCAGTTGACGCGCTTGACGCCTGGGCCCCGTCCGTCATGGAGTACGAGCCTAAGAAGCCGGCGTATGACCCGCTGTCCTGGAACGCTGACTGGCTGGAAGGAGCCTACCTATCAATTGACGACCCGCGTACGATGGCGAGACTTAAGACCTTATGCGCGCTATTCCCTGCCGAACTTGACAACATGCGGACCGTCCTGGAATACGCCATGCGTTTCGGGATGCCTTTCGAGCTCTACACGAGGCTGCAGGACGCGGGGAACTTTCGGAATCATCAACTTTCCACCTTGGCGATGAACACTCTCCCTGCCGTCTACAATATGGGCTACGTCGACCAAGTTATGACTTGGGCAGGAAATAGTGATGCAGCGCAATTCGGGATATACTTTGGCTCAATCTATCAGCTCTTGCAGAAACCTAACGCAATTGCCTTTATCGCGAAGGGTGGCATTTGCAAATTCGTGGCGGAACTATTCGCCCCGGATCTGGCGTACCGTTTCGTGCGCGGTCCCAGCGAACAGGTATCCGAGTTCGGCAAAGGCAAGACGGCGCGTCTGCTCGTTAATGGTCAGTCGACCCTCTGCATCTGCGACCAAGTCTCGGACGTGGAGGTCGCAATCCTACTCGGTCATGTGAAAGGGAAGAACTCCGACCAGGAGCGATCGCTATGGCCCTCGCAGGCCATCCTCGAGCAGCATAGTCTGCACGTCCGAGGTTACCTATCGAGTGGAGCGTACACTTTGCTCGAGTACTTGAGCAACCGAATCCTTGTGGAGAAGATCTACGACTGGAAGTCGAAGACGGAATGGAGAACGTTCCTACGCGGAGGAGCTAAAGGTCTATATGGCCCTTCGGTTGTACCCTCCAAAGCGGACTTTGAGGAAGGATGGCGAATCCTTGATAACGCATTCCCGGCGGACTGGCAGCACGCGGCCGTTCCTAAGATTGTCCTTCCGGAGCGGGTCGATCCTCATGCGCATCGAAACTAGGGGGGCTCTGTAAGGAGTCGCAGCCCGCTGTCTCCTTTTTTCCTTTAC
>JAHHPV010012683.1:0-11752 GCA_023547045.1 Mycena sp. WM
GTGGACGCACAGGGGAGCTCCACTCAAACAAGACGGATAAACGGACGACTACCGCCTTTCCGAGGGGAGGAATATTCCTCTCCTCTGGAGACGCCGCGCTAGCAACGCGGCATCCTTACCATCGATGAAATTCTACTCCTCAAGATCTTGCGGATCAACCGTATAACCCGCAAGAAGTTATCTAGCTTTTCCATCGATGTGTTAAAGGATGGCGGAAAGGTTAGCTGCTATAATATCGTGCGAAGGCTAACCACGGCGCGCCACGTCTGCCCCTCCTCGCCGGAGTCGTTACGACGTTAAGCGTCGCGACCGCCGCCTTACGATCGCAAGGCCGCACGATGAATCGCTCCGCGTGATAGGTTCCACGCGGACCGATCTCGTCTCCACCCCCTGTGTTGAGACGGGGTCGCGAAACACGCACCTATTTCCAATTCCCTCTTCCCTGATAAAAAGGGGAGAGATTATACCCTTTATTCTTCACTATCGCCCACGACGCCCAACCATTCTCATGTCGGAACCGATTGCTGCGCCTACCAAAGCTAAAACCCGTTCGAGGAAGAAATTTACAGAAGACTCTGCCAGTCTCCCGCACGAGATCGACAGTGCGGGGAGAACCAGAGCCGCTACCCGAATCCTCGTCAAGCTTCCTAAGTCGGTCACTTCCGCTCCGGCCAACCTTAACGCCCCGACGCTACGCGCTGAGATCCCCGAACTGGGTGATACTCGCGCTACGACGGCCAGCGGCTCCCCTTTACCTGTGCCCTTCTCTGAAGATGGCAGTGACGCCCACAGTGGCTTGCCCGAGTTACAGACTGTCTCGAGCTCCTCCTTGTCAGAAGTCGAGCTCGAGCCATCTGAGATGGGAAACACCAGCCCGCAAGAGCTTCTCAGTCGGACTCGCCTACTTGCTGACGCCGCGCGACGAGCCGTCGCCCTCGAAGCTGATTTCCGCGAAGGAGGAGTCTATGACGCCATGAATGCGAGAATGAATGTAGAGTCCTCCGTGACTCCATCTTTCTCCTCGGTCGTCAATCCGGCCTCCTCCGTCGCGGTTACGGTTAGGACCGTCACCTCGTCCTCGAGCTCGTCCACCGAGGTCCGCAACGTTCCCGCCGAACGAGCGGTGCGGGCCGAGCGGAAGCCTACTCCCGGAATCCTCGACAACGACAGTATCTCTCAAGCTCTTCTGCAGAATCGTCGTCCGGGACGTATCTTTCTGGCTTTTGGCCGAGCTATCGAAGTCTACGACGAGGATCTCTCCGCGTCGGTAGCCCGACACCACGCGGCTTACGACCCTCTTCACGACGAGGATCCCCTCATTGCCTTCGGCGCTGTGGACAGCGTGTTGCCCGGTAGAACAGCGGAACAGTCCATCGCGTTTCGCGATCTTGTAATTCGCTGGTCGACCGCCCACCGCAAATGGTTCTGGGACAGTCTGCCCGAAGCCATCGCGCAGATCATGAAAATCAAGTTCTCTTACCAGGATCTGGTCGTCATCCGTGGAGAGGACGGGAAGGAAGGCGCCGAGTATGCTCTGAACATGCTTCATTTAGAGCAGATTGCCCAAATCGCCCTCGCCGTGCATCAAGTATTAGAGGGGTTATACGATTTTCTGGGTAAAGTTGGCAACGCTCGCTTCCCTCTCGATCCCGAGTGGAAACTTCTTCGGCTCCTTGAAGATAATATCAGCCAACCGACTATCATCACGGCTTGTTCCACCCTACAACTACGAATGGAACGAGCCGCTCAACGCGTTGATCTCTTTCTGAACTCGGTGAAGCGCGTTCTTGGGTTGGAGGCTCTAGATTCCATGAGTTCTGTGGACTCGACTCGAAGCTCCGTCCGCTCCGATTTCGGCAAGGACATCCCTAGCTACGAGCTAGCGAAGTTAGTGGCCCGCCCCGACTATCAGCGACATGTTCACAGTCGCGATGCAGTACGGATCTTCCAGTCCGCGGTACCAGTCGCCCCCAAGGATATTCGAGAGGACTATTACAAGAAACACCTCGTCAAAACTGCTTCGCGCATTCCCTTACCTGCGACTCCCGCTACTTCTCCTCGCACCCGAGTCGAGAAGGATGCGAAGGGGACTGGACCTGACCCTGCTCTCAAGCCCGTCCTGAGATTCGCTAACGTACCCCCTTCCTTGTCTGCGGCCAAACCAGGCTCCGTCAGCGCCGTTCCAGGGCTAGGTCGAGTGCCCGTGTCTTGGGATCTACCAGGATCTATTCCCGCCCCCGTAGGAATACCGGTAGCGAGGTCGAGCCGTTTCCTCCCAGGATCTTCCTTAGCAGAAGTCAATGCTGCCCGAGCCGAGACGACGGGAGTCGTCGCTACGGTCCCGCCGACCACGAACGCTTCCGCTACGCTTCCGCCTCTCACGGGCTATACCACTCATCAGTTTCAAAATCTTCTGCCGCAGAATTACAATGGAGGAGGATCGAACGGAGGCTCTGGAAGAAATTCCGGAGACGAACGAGCCGGAGGAGGAGGCCCGCCTTCTGGCGGAGGGCCTCCCTCTGCAGGAACGCCCGACCAATCTGGCGGAGGCGGACATCCCGGAAACGGTGGAGGAGGAGGTGGAGGCCCGCCTGACGGCGGAGGACCTCCCTCCCTCGGTCCTAATGGGAATTTCTGGTACAACGAGTGGCAGCTCAATCGCAAACTACATTTCAATCTCGTACCCGAGTGGGACGGGCATGGCAAGACTGTCATCGCCTACCTTTGCAAAATCTCGGAACTCGTACGTTTGTCGCCTCAGATGGTTACGGACCTAGGCGCCATTGCCCCTCTCAAGTTCACTGACCGGGCGGAAATGTGGTGGACAACTCAATCGGTTACTGTCCGCAACTACGTCAGCCAGAGCTGGACTTTGCTCTTCAAAGCTATAGAGACTCACTTCCTCAACGATCAATGGTTGCAGGATCGGATGAGTGAATTTGAAGAGATGAAGTTCCGCCAGCACGGACACGAGGAGGAAATGCCTATGGATTTCCTGCAGCGTCGTACTCGCTACAATGCATTCCTATATCCTGACCAAGAAGATGGGGCCTCGGTCGTCGATCGCATCCTGCGGACCGCTCCTACCGTGTGGCTCGGGGACATCAACTCGGAACGTTACCCCAACCTATTTTCTCTCTTCGCTGCGACCCGCCGGCACTGTGCCACGCTTATGGCGAGCTGGAACACTGCGGTACAGCTGCGCACCTTGGGCAATTACTATACCCGTCGGCCCAAGTCTCGACACGCTCATGCTGTTGATCTCGATCCAGCGGATAAAACCGCTGAGGATATGGATCCAGTGAGTGAAGCCGAGGAACGAGAGGTCCATGCAGGATTTCGTGGTCCCAGGCGATCTAAACCCGAGAGCAACGGCCGAGCCAACACTACCCCCGCGAGAATGCGCTGGCCAGAAGGGAAGACTGTAAAGGGTTACTCGTTTTCCAAGCGAGACGAGGTCCACAGCGAACGGAAACCTCCCGGGAACTGCTTCGTATGCACGAGTGGAAACCATTTCGCTAGGGACTGTCCTCACTACGGAGCTTGGGAAGCAATGAGAGATGCGAATATGTTGGATGTTTCCGTCTCCTATGAGGATGAAGAAGCGGATCGAGTCGAATATTTAGCTATGATAGCCGAACGCATTAACACGACTGATTCCGCTTATTCGGGTGAGACCTCTGAGACCAACGTCCATCGAGAAGCTCTCCTCGTCTCCAGCTCCAAAACCGACGCAGCTGCTGCTCATGTTGTCCGAGAAAATCATCGAAACGGAAGAAGACGACTCCGATTTGAAGCCGCCTCCCGATCTAAAGCCAAAGAAAGAAAGGGCAAAGGAAGGGACGAAGGAGAGCACTCCACTTTCTTAACGACTCGACACTTCCGACGTTGGCAACAGTTTCGGAAGAAACCTGACGCTCGACCCGAGGAAGAGGGCCCGCCTATCGGCGAAGACCCTCTCTTGGAAGAGAATGAGAAGGAGATCCCGGTCGAATCGGAATCAACGACTCCTAGCTCCTCGGGCGAACGAATAGTCAAGGCGATTCGAGCCAAGTCGCACCCGCCAGGTTTCGGGTCCTTGGGAGTACGAGCTCTGCATATGAAAGTGTCAGTGGGTTCTCCGGACGCCGCCGCGATTAAGGGCCGACTCGACTCCGGAGCAGATATAACCCTGATGTCGGAAGAATACTTCCTGAGCTTAGGGTACCTACCGAAGCCTAGAGAAGGCCTGAGGATGAGGCTCTACGCGCTGACAGGAGAAGCAAGAGTGCTTGGCTTCACCAAGTTCACGATGTTCACTCGTGCCATCGACGGGACGCTCATCAGCTTCGAAGTCGAGGCGTACGTCGTTCGGAATATGCGCGTTCCCTTGCTCCTGGGAGAAGATTTCCAAATGGCTTACGAGTTGGGCACTACCAGATACTCCAGTGGACACTGTGAGATCAGGATAGGCCAAACGGAACGAGTCATCCCTGCGTCCTCCGCCGAAGCCGTCGACTTGGGCTTCGAGGTGCGTCAGGTACACGCGGTGCGAGCCAAAGGATTTTTGCGGAAGACGGCTGCGAGAAGGGAACGAACTCGAGTGGAAAAGTCGGGCGAGGACTCGCTTCCGCAGGTACTAGCGGCCGAGGACACTCTGATTCAGGCGGGCTCAGTGCGAAACGTACGAGTCATCGGCCCCTTGGCGGGCCGTGAGCAATGGATCGTCGAAAAGGTGGTTATTTCTACGGATGATTGCTCGGTGCTCGCTGCGCCTACCACTTGGATCAACAGCGCGGAGCCCTACATCCCCATTGCCAATCCGAGTACACGTCCGTGGTACGTGCGTCGAGGAGAGATCGTGGGGCACCTGGTCGATCCCGTTTCGTTCGCGGACAAACCAAGGGACTCCGAGCAGAGATCCAAGATGACGAACGCGGCCGACGCCATTCGAATCACGGTGGGAACGCTGAGGCAACGCGACTTGGCTTCGGCGTCAACCAAGGAAGAGAAGGACGAGGATGATAAATTGGAGGGGGATGAGAATTGGGGACCCAAGACGACTGCGGTGCCCGAAGAATTGACTTCGGACGATGATGTAGCGACCCTCGTAAATTGGGGACCGGATATTCCTGAGCAACACAAATCCGCATTAAAGGATGTGCTTAGTAGGAATGCGAGAGCCTTTGGGGTCGGCGGCCGACTCGGGCACGTCGACACCAAGGTGCCCGTACCTCTCAAGCCGGACTCTCAGCCCATATCGCTGCCCATGTACGGAGCTTCGCCTGCGAAACGGGAAGTAATCGATAAACAGATCGATGCTTGGTTCGAAGCGGAAGTCATCGAACCTTCCGTTAGCCCTTGGGGTTTCCCTTGCGTGGTAGTATACCGGAACGGGAAGCCGCGACTGGTCGTCGACTACAGGAAACTAAATGAGAGAACTGTACCAGACGAGTTTCCGATTCCGCGGCAGACTGAAATTCTGCAAGCGTTGAGCGGGGCTCAAGTTCTTTCATCCTTCGACGCACTCGCTGGATTCACTCAGCTAGAAATGGCTGAGGACGCGAAGGAAAAAACCGCCTTTCGGTCACACCGGGGCCTATGGCAGTTCAAACGGATGCCGTTCGGTTTGAGAAACGGTCCTTCGGTTTTCCAGAGAGTGATGCAAGGCGTACTCGCTCCTTTCCTTTGGTTGTTCACCCTGGTCTACATCGACGACATAGTCGTATTCTCCAAAAGCTGGGAAGAGCATCTAACTCACCTCGATCAAGTTCTGGGCGCGATAGCGAAAGCGGGGATTACGCTTTCTCCTCCTAAATGCTTCGTCGGGTACTCGTCGATCCTTCTACTCGGACAAAAGGTCTCCCGATTGGGTTTGTCGACACACAGAGAAAAGGTGGCCGCAATCTTGGACCTCGCGACTCCCCGACATGTATCGGACTTGCAGAAGTTTCTGGGCATGTGCGTTTACTTTGCGGCCTATATCCCATTCTACGCGTTCATCGCTGCTCCCTTGTTCAAACTCCTCAAAAAAGGAGTGAAGTTTGAATGGGAAGCGGAGCACGAGATCGCGTTCCGGCAGGCTAAAGAGGCGCTGGCTGCATCACCAGTCCTCGGTCACGCCATACAGGGTCGACCTTACCGCCTATATTCCGACGCTTCGGACTTCGCGATGGGCGCCAGTCTACAGCAAGTCCAGCCTATAGCAATTCGCGATCTGAAGGGCACCCCTATTTACGACCGTCTCTGGGGGGCTTGGAAAGCCAACATGCCAGTGCCGAGGCTATATGTCAAACTCTGCAAAGAGATAGAGGAACAAGAGCAGCCGGACGTTTGGGCAGCCGAGTTCGAGGATTCGATAGTTCATGTCGAAAGGGTGATCGCTTATTGGAGTCGATCGATGAAGCCGGCGGAGAGGAACTACAGTGCGACGGAGAGGGAGGCTCTGGGGGCGAAGGAAGCCTTGGTGAAGTTCCAACCGTTCATCGAGGGCGAGAAGATTATTCTGGTCACCGATCATGCCGCGCTGCAGTGGGCACGAGTGTATGAAAACGCGAACAGGAGACTGGCGGCGTGGGGGGCAGTGTTCGCAGCCTATCCCGGACTGAAAATAGTCCATCGAGCAGGACGGATCCATTCCAATGTTGATCCTCTGTCTAGGCTGCCACGAATTCCACCGCACAGCTCCCCTACTCGCGACGACATTCCTGCGATTCTGCCAGATCAGGACAAGGTTGAGCGCGCCCAGACTGCGGAGGATAAGGATACCTTCACTCGCGCCAAGAAAGCAGCGTTCGTAGCCCTCTGGTGGGAGGACGTCATTTACAAATATGAAGCTTACCCCGTGAAGACTCGTCTGCAGACTAGGCAGGAAGAGTCTCCGGGAGCATCATTGGATGATGAACACCCTGCCGTCGACGACTTACCCTTCCCGACTGGAGACCATTGGACCTATCCGGTCGGGGTAGTACCATCCGAAGAACCAGCAGAGGAAGACTGGGAGCGCCGATCACACGTACTATTAGGAGCGAAACCAGAGTTCCTTCGAGAATTCGCCAAGGGTTACCGAAGAGACCCTGCCTTCCGCCGTCACTACGTTGAATCCGCCCCTAGTCCGGACTCGTTATTAACTCCTTCACGGTTCCAGAAAGGTAGCAACGGGCTGTTGTATTTCCTCGACGCGGATTGGAATTCTCGACTTTGCGTACCTAAGGCGCAAGTCCCGTTCATCCTTAAATGGATGCACGATTCCGCTATAGAAAGCGCCCACGCGGGACCGGAGCGGCTACTCGCCAGAATTAGGGAATTGTTCTATTGGCCACGGATGGCTCGGGACGTTGACGATTTCACCCCGACGTGCGATGTGTGCCAGAAGATCAAGGTTGATCGTAGAGCGCCCATGGGGGGCCTCCGACCTTCCCACATTCCTAACCGGCCCTTCGCCACCGTCTCCCTGGACCTCATCACTGGCCTGCCACCCTCGGGCGAATCCAAGTTTACAGCCATCCTGGTCATAGTTGACAAACTGACCAAATACGCTATAATTGTTCCTACACATGATGGCTTATCACAGGAAGGCTTCGCCCGAATCTTCGTGGAGAAGGTAGCCAACGTCTACGGACTACCTGAAAGGATCATAGCGGACCGGGACAAAAGATGGTCGACGGTATTTTGGCGATCGGTGGTGGAATACTACGGGAGCGTTATGGCCTTGTCGTCGTCTCACCACCCACAAACCGACGGACAGACGGAAGTCTTGAATTCGCTGATCGAGCAAATGCTCCGCGCCTATGTCGCGTCTGATCGCTCCTCCTGGGCCAGGTGGCTTAGCGAAGCCGCGCGAGCCTACAACTCGTCAGTTCATGGCTCTACAGGCTACACTCCTGACTTCCTTCTGATGGGATACCAACCTCGAGGCGCGACGTCGTTTCTAGTACCCGAGACCGACCCAGCCAGGAGACCGTTTCTACCGAGTCAAAAGGCCGAGGAGTACATCGCCGTCATGGAAAGGCACAGGCAATCCGCGCGCGACGCTCTGGCGCTCGCACAGGATCGACAAGCACGAGCCTACAATAAGGGTCGACGCCCTGTGGAAGAGTTGGAACCAGGAGACTTGGCTCTTATTAACCCGCATACTCTCAAGCTCATCGACGTGAAGGGTACGGGCAAGAAATTGGTTCAAAAAACCATAGGGCCTTTCGAGGTCATGGAAAAGATCAACCCATTGGTTTACCGACTCCGACTGCCCGACAACTACCCTATGCACTCCATATTCAACCTAGCGCATCTCCGAAAATACCGAGTTTCGGATCCGCGATTCGGTGAACGATCGACGTTGCCTCCGACTCGCGATTTACTCAACGCTCACGAAGAATACGAAGTTGAAGCAATCCTCGGGCACCGCCTTACCAAGCGCAAGGATGGGAATCGACGATTGTACTTGGTTCGGTGGCGAGGCTTTGAGCCTTCGGAAGACTCATGGGTTTCTGACTACAGCCTCCGTAATGCTCCGGAAATTCGACGGGACTACTTGGACAACTTGAAGAAATAATTCGTTCTACTCCGAAGTGATCGGATTAATCGATCAGAAAGTTGTCCCTATTTACTTCGCAGTCGACCTCCTCTCTCCTAAACCAACACCACCCTCCTTTCGACTCTCAACACGAGCCCGTACCGCTCTCCGAATTCCGCCGAACGTCCTAGACAGACCAAGTGAAGCGTGACGTCGTCAGACTCCGCCCTTGGTGTCAAGAAATGTCTAAATTCGACTCTCGCAGATTCTCGACCCCTCGTTTGCACAACCGACACGGCTACGAAGTTGAACCCACCGTCAACGACACCTTTCTCGGCGATCGGATTCCCAGGTTCGCGTCCTATCGAGCGCGGGTTGTGGAAGCACGGAAAAGACTTTGGCTCGTCTGGAGCCCGAATTCCGGTCAAGATCCTTACTATCCAGGCCCAGCGCCCCCGTTCATCGGAGTACCCGTAGCCGCGACGGCCGACCAAAGAAGGTGCGATGGTCATGGCGGGAAGTGGGATTACACCCGCGTACCCCAATCATACGCGCCTGACCAGCCCTGGCTCGGCATGATCACTCGAGAAGGGACGCAGGAAACGTCCAGCGTCGAATTTGTCTCCGGCTCGACGGTGTGGTCTTCGGCTAGCCAGACCGAAGGAAGCGTTCGGCCTGAATACCTCCTCTCACTCGCCGATCGAAACGAAGCCCTCGAACGAGCGACGGCCTTGCGCCTACCCAACATACAGCTTCGCCAGTTTCTCGACAAACGCCCGATATACCCCCGCCGCTCTGACATCGAGCAAATCCGAAACTTCCACTCTTTCGACCGCGCTATGGACGCCCTCGTGGAATGCCAGCGAGGGGTCAAGGAAAAGCAAGCATGGATTTCCTTCGCGGAAAGGTGGGCGGAGTCTCCTCATCAGAGTGAGCGCCGCTACCCGGGAGGAGTAAATCCTGCCGACGATACTCTAGTCGGAGTCTGGGTCAATGGGAAAGCCAGCGACCTCGTCAACTGGTACCTCGTCGAGGCCTACGTTCCGTGTTTCTTCATCAGTGAGCTACCCCGGAATCTCCAAGGTTCTCGAACTCGGTCGTCGTTCTTGGAAGGTACGAACCTTGACGCGCTGCTCGACAACGAGTTCCTTCGCATCGCGATCTCCCAAGGGATGCGCTTCACCGAGACGGAAATGTACTCTCCCCTCCTCGAGGATCTCCGACCAAAACGCGACTTGGATCGAGTAGCGTCCAGCCTTCATTGGCAACTGGACGTCCCCTGGGCGTGCCCTCTACACGAAACCGACAATGCGGACGATGCTTTCCACCGTCTGGAAATTCCTCCCATCTCCGGTGATGCCGTGAGTAAGGGGTCGTGGACCGTCTATGCCCAAGACGAACCCGAGGAGGACGAACCATACGTGGGACCTTTAATGTGTTCTCGCGGATCCAAAGCTCGAGGGAAGGGCAACACGGAGGGGGATGAGGAAATCTGGTACGACCGGAAGATGAAGCGAAAGCTCATCTTCTCCGATCTGCCCGCCCTACCTCGCGTTCTCGAGCACGTAGATGGGGAATTCGGTCGACCCGTACCCGGATGGGTTTTCGGTGGGCGACGTCACAGGGATTGGGTCAACGACCCGCCGTCTGTGTGGATGTACCGCCACGAGAGAGCCTCCCGATCAAGAGTCGGAGAGAGGTACTCTCCTCCCACTCCTCAAATCATGAGCCCGGGGACGGAGACTCCTACGTTGGCGCGCGCTGACTCGCCGAGCGAAGGATCAGAAGTTTCGTTGGGGCCCGAGGAGGAGGTCGAAATGGTGGACGTCGAAACGCGAGAAACACGGGAGCCCGTCCCCGATGAGATGACTTACGTCCTCATCCATGGCCACAGTTTTTCGTTCGGCTTGGGGGACCTGAGGCTATGGCTGCAACACCCCGCGACTGCCATAGTGCCCGCCAGTATCGCGGGAATATTTCGTCTTCTCCAATCGGATTATCGGGTCGACTACCTCTTCGAGGTTCGAAACGCGGAGGACGCCGAGTTACTGCTGCGAGCTGGAGAACGGAACTCCCGATCTTCAGGAGCGAGGTACATGAGCCGGGAAGGCTTCGAACGCGCCTCGATGGGACTACGAAGAACGGGAGTAAACGCCACACCGCCGCCTGAGACTGTCGAGAAGGAAAAGCCGAAATTACCGACCTTCAAAAGGATTTCGCCCGCGAAAACTCCGCTGGAGGAGCGTCGAGTTCCCGCGACCCGTCCTGCCGATACGCGAACACGAGTTGAGGAGAGTTCTCCTCCTCCTCCTCCTCCGCAATCCGACGCGGCTCGAAGAGAAATCTCGCCGCCAAGGTCTTGGAACCCTCGACGGCCTTCGGGAGCAGCAGAACGAGAATCCCGTCGACGGTACTCCCGTTCACCGTCCCCTCGACCTCGACAACGTACCCGACGACGAAGCCCAACTCCTCCGCGATATTCGAGTCCGCTCCCGATCCGACGCTCAGAGCCTTCGTATCGAAGGAGGAGCCCCTCTCCCCGGTACCAGCGCCCCGTGGCCCGGCGAGAGGACTGGCGTCGTTCCCAGACGTCGATCCCTAGTCTGAGTTCGCCGCCCCGTATGTGGCAGGACTCGACTACTCCACGAGCGCGAGAACCTCCACGAGCGCGAGAACTTCCACGGGCGCGAGAGCCTCCGTTTCGAAGCAGGGAAACGCCCCCGCCTCTGTCGATGCGTCTGACCGATCCAGATACCGTCGGGAGGATGGCGGCTAGGACCGTCTGGGATGCTCGATCCAGTGGACCGCCCACGGCTCCACGCGCCGAACGCTCCTTGGCCGCTCGAATGGGAGGACGGGAGGATGCGTCTGCTACGGCGCCTTCCTTACAGGAACGATTAACGGAACCCAAGAAGCCCTTGTGGGATCGTTTGCAGTTTGCGCCCGAGGCCGGGAAATCAGCGTTAATGGACCGGATGAAAGTTGGGTTGAACGAAAGAATTTCGACTCAAGCTACTTCGGGACGCAAGCGCGCCCACAATCGCCCCAAGAAACGTTTGGAGAAGCTGCTTCGGATGGAGGAGGAAATTCGGCGCGAAAGAGAGGAGATTCGTTGGACTGACGCTGAAGTCGATTGGATCATCGACCAGGAAAACTTGTTGCCCGCGTTCGACGAGGAGGATGACATGGACGTTGACTAGCGCTTCCACGCTGGGGGGCTCTGTGACACCTATGTATATTATTCGTTGTATATACGGTAGT
>JAHHPV010012743.1:0-11732 GCA_023547045.1 Mycena sp. WM
TGCTGTGTTGACATCTCGCTGATGCCTGGAAATGTCGCAGGTTCATTCTTCTGAGCTTGAGCCGACAATAAATGGCGTACCTGCGTTATTGACAAGGACATCGAGACGGCCTTCGGTCTTCTTGATCGTACCAACGGCGGCTTCAACTGAGGCGCTATCGGTGATGTCCAGCTGCACGAATTTCACGTCCAAGTTCTTCTCCTTCTTGATTTTGGCTCTGCAGCAAATCTATGTCAGGCCCAAGTTCCTACGATTTCGGCGATGAAAGTACACTGCTTCGGTCCCGGAAGACTCTTTGCGCGACGCGAGATAGACGGTGTGCCCCTTGGCGGCGAGCAGATGAACGAGTTCGTATCCGATTCCGGTGTTGGAGCCAGTTACGAGGATGACTTTGCTGGAAGACATGTTTTGAGGGAGAGTGAGTTGAAAGAATTGAGAAACACAAGGAGCCTTTATATGATTGCGACCGAGGCGACCAAGAGGCGACGCGTTGCTCGGCGGTGGACGGATGGAGGTGGGTCGCAGTGGGTCACGTTGTGTAAGCGTTGTGACGCGATTGTTCGGGACTTCCTATTTCATCAGGATTTTCTGATTCCGTCTCCAGCCGGTGAAAGAACGTCAGCTTCGCCGAAGTCGGATAATCGGTAAAAACGGCACCCCGCCTTTATTCAGCAAGGTGTCCTCTTTCTCTTTGTTCGTCGAGTTTCTGACAAGCCCTTGGAAGAAAACCGGGTGTTCAAATTTACGTACTTAGAATATCATCTGATGCCATCTGATCCCAGAAAGTTGAAGTTGAACTTTGGTTGAACTAACTGCAGCCCTACCACCTTTGCTTCATTTGAGTATGTTCCAGAATTGCAGCGACACATCAAAACTGAAAGAGGGGATGAAACCATGAAGTAATACAACTCGAGTGAATAAGATGGACTCAGAAATGATAGATCAAAGCTACGATTGAACAGCGTACATCGCCCCGTAAGGTTCGCTCTAACATCCGTTTTTCAAGAAAAGAGAAGAGGGTGAGGTTAAACTTGGGAAAACGATATATGCGCGGAGAAAAAGAGAGAAGACGACACGAGCCTCGAGGTACTCTATTAGCTGTCAGATCGAATGTTGCGCCGGTCTCTATAGCACTGTGGATGTATTTCCGATATCCAATCCGCTACGATACATCCTTCTCCATGGATGCACCGTAAGAACTCCTGGCCCGAGCTGGAGTCCCATGCTCCACACAGGCATTTTCTGGATGAAGTCGTAAGTGGGACTGATTCAGGGTAGTTGAAACACACTGACTGCTAGGCACGCGTTTCTTCACCACCGTTGCCGCCAATCCAAGGAATATAGCCCATCCAGAAGAGAACATGCTAAGGGTCCCGACTAAAACGGCAAGAAATGCCGACCCCCGCGACTTGGCCCTCTGGAAATGACAAAGATACACCCCCTGGATCACAGCGGGCCCAGGTGATGTCAATGGTAACAGTCCGGTGATATTGGGATTTGTGGGATCTCCCGCAGAAGCGTTACGAGCGTAGAACCCGTCATCAACGACAGCCGAATAGAGCACGGACTCGTTGGCTAGAGCAGGGAACGTCTGGGGGAACGTCGCGGCGATCGCTTCGGGTATCATCGACGTGTTGAGCTAAAAGTTATTGGGACTGGGATTCCCGAGATCAAGGCGTACAGCGGCGTACGCGCCCTGCACGAGATTAGAAATGATGCCAAACGTGTCGTTCGTGACCAATGGTTGGTTGAACTCGCTGGTCGGCTCGTTGGCAGAGTAGGTTTTAAAGTGTTGACTCAACGTGTCAATGGACTCGTACATGTTGGTGATATTCACCGGAGGTACCTGAAGGGCGCAGGGGGCATCACGTCCGAGTGATGCAGGGCACCAGGGAAAGTCGGCTTGGAAGGAGATGAGGGATGGGAATGAACCGTTTGTCAATACATCAAGGACGAGAACGCGTGCGGCGAGGTCAGCGCTGCCTAGCATTGTGACAGCATCGAGTACCATTCCCCTTGCATCAAGGGTTGCATTGAATGTTCCCGCCACGCGTTTTTTGGATGATTTTTGTGCCCCTAATAATGACCCATATTTGCCGGACAAAGTGGACTGCAGCCAATCCGTACGAGCAGTGACCTGTCAATGAAACATTGTCAGCAAATATTTCACGCTGTGCTCATAGCGCATCACCTCATAATTGTTCCCTTGAAGAACTTGGGTTCCACCAGCCCGACAGGTAATCAATGCTGTGAAATCCATTTCAATGTTGCGAGCATACGCATTAACGTAGAGCGATGTGATATCGCAATTGTCGAGTGCCCAGCCCTTGTACAACAGTCCAGACTCTCCGGTACTGGGAGCGTCGATGGACGTGATCGTATATTGGAACAGGGTGAAATTGGTGTTAAAGGTATCCCCGAGTGCCAGAAGGCGGGGATCGCACAGTGATCCAGGTTTAGAAACCAAAGAAGGAGTGAATCGATTGAACCAGTGGGTTTGCGTCACGTTGAAGTCTGAATCGAATGCAGTAACGGTCTCGTAGCCCGCTAAAGCAGCTTAAAGGTGCTTGTCTTGAAAATTTGTATAAGTATCGCTCAAAAGATACACTGACCGTTTATTGTCGCCAGAAAGGCCAGCACGATGATGGCGCCAAGGATGGCAGCGGGAGCGAATACTCTTCCAGGGAAGTTTCGTGTCACAGCATAATCGAAGGTGGGCATGCCAGGCGACATTGGACGAAAACAATGGCGTCGAATTTGAGTCGGACTCGGAGAGACGTTCAGGGCAAGAGGTAGGCAATTTGTGGGGTACCCACAGATGCACGACCACCCACGCCACCACGGCCTTTCCCATTGGGATCGAAAGAGGCATGAGGGACCGATCCCAGCTAGGCAACGGCGAACAAAACGGTGATTCTTCATTTGTCGGATTCGAGAAGAGATAGCGGCAGTCTGCACCGGCTGTAGTGCTCCTGACTCAGAAGCCCCGAGCCGTTTTGCAAAAGATTCGAGGGTGAGCATATGTCGCATTGGACATAACAACCATTCAAATATACAAAGCGCGGGATTAAACATTCCAAGAGTTCTTTGAGTTCGGCCAAAGTTCGGCTCAGAAATTAGGTGATAGGCGCTGGTCAATGATTGACAGTGATCGACGCCGAGGGTGCCGATCCATCTGATGCAATCGGCCCTGATCGGCCCATTTTTGGCTCCGCCTCGAATTTCCAAAATTTTCAATCCCTGCTCAGACAGACCTTGCATTCTCGGAAACGCTGCGAGAGAACAGGTCGAATCACCTTCACACTTTTGGTTTTTTTTTTTTTGCTGCCGTTAGCGGCTAACGTAAAGCTCTTCTCCAAGACCGTTACTTATAGCGAGTCGAGCGATCTCCGGGGAAGTAGACTCTGAAGACCACGCGGAGACAAAGAAATCGATCAAAACGATTCCCCGGCGTGTTGGAGGGCCAGTGACAATGATGTTGTTACAACTCAAATCGTGGTGGCGAAATCCGGTCGAGGTTATGTCGGCTATGTAGGGCATCCAGAACAGCATTGAGGTGAAAGAAAATGCGGTTCAAAGGAAACACAATTTCACGCAGCATTGATTGGCTATATCGCAATAATCCTGAAATTCTAGGTTGGATGATTGGCAATAATCGTGGATTGTCTGCTCGTCGGTGTATTCCAAAATCGAGACCCAAGCGCGTTCCTTGGAGGGGATCTCCACCTAAAAGAGTTGTTAGACGGTATCTCGATTCGTATAATTGTGGACTCATTTCGTGGATCCCAAAGAAATGATGAACAGAGAGTCCTTGCTTCGGTGTTAAATTCGTATACATCCACGCTTCATGACGGACGATCTGTTCTGGGAATCGATAGTCTTTGGAGTCAACATCCGGCACAATGAGAGCTCCACGAATTTCATGAAAAAGACCGGATGTTCAGGAGGGTGGCCCAATGGCACTGCAGTCCACACCTGGAACCACTTCCCGGGTCCAGTTTGGAGACCTTTAACGAGCTGCAAGCACATTGTCCTTGGCATTATGGGCGCAATCGGGGAACGAGCGAGAGTTTGGATTTTCATTGACGGGTGGGACGGTGAAAGAAAACGTGAAGCGACTCTGCGTAGTTAAAGGGTGCCTGAGAGCTTCGTCGCGGGCATCAAGCAAGCGATCCTGATACTCCTGGCAAGCAAGAGGGTCTTTGAGATCTATCAGGGCGGCTGGACGATGATGCGGCGGAGGAACGTAGAGGGACATCCACTATGCGGTCAGATCAATGGTTGAATTTACGTTGTGGGTCCTTTGTGATGCCATCAGTTACCGTCCAATGCGAATAAAGTTCCAGTCGGAAAAGCTTTGCTTTACACAGCAGATGCAAAACCCGACCTATCTCCTGCATTTTGTGTGCTTTACAACTATCACACCCGCCAACACTCCGCCAGCAGCCCCGAACTTCCCTCCTCGCCTCGCACTCCCAGAAGCTCATATCGCCCACGAATCTTTCCTCTACACCACCCTGGTCAAAAACCCACCCTGAACGAGCGAATAGATATCGGTCCTCGTTCTGTACTGCGTCCCTTGCCCCGGCTGACCAAAAAATGCCACCCGGGGTCCGGTCATCACAACGAAGGAATATTCCACCCTATAGATCCGGTAACTGGACACGGCAACATCGTCGCTAGTCATGTCGTTGAGGTCCGACGGCGGCACCGCGCGCAGGGCGAAAGGCGTCCCCGCAGGCGAGAGGTAGTTGTTATATACCCCCCCAAAGGCATCGACGAGCATGCCCCGTTCGAGGACCTGGTCGTCTGCGATGGATGTGTGCCGCGTGGAAAGTTGGAAGCCGTCCGCCGGCGGGTCGATGAGCGTGTAGAAGTCGCCGTCGCCCCACTTTCTTAGAAACTGTGATGGACACATTCCGCCGAGGCGCTCGTAGCCGGATAAAAGCGTCGCAAATGGAGGTGAGGTGGGAAGCTCCTTGGGCCCAAGACGAGAGTCGCCACATAAGTACTCCTCGGACTCGAATCTGGTGCCATTGCAAAAGGATGCGGGGGTGCATATAGGTCCTGTATCCTGGAGGAAAACGTCAATGTGCATGGCAAAAGAGAGAAGAATTGGCAGCCACCGCTGAAGCCACCGTCGGGAACCAAAGCAAAGTACTGGACAAGAGGAAGAAGAGAAAATGCATCGTCGGATGATGAGGCCACTTGCTTGTCGCCAGCGCGCTATATATGCTGTTGCTACCTTCTGTTAGTCAACGAACCTCAGAAGGTGCTCGCAGTTTTCGAAGTCAAATTACGTGCAAAGCGAGATATATTGGGCACGAACGAAATTTGCTACAAGGAACACCCACGCGACATCATAAGCCTCTTGATCTCTTCCACAACTTGCAACGCCGCATCGCGCTCTCCCTGCGCCTCCCCCAGCTGCCTCTTCAGCGCCTCTGTATCAGCCTGCAGAACCGCATGCCAGTCGTCCGCCACGCGTCTATCTAGAGTCAGCTCCAGCGCCGGCGGGCGCTTCTCGTAAGCCCGCAGCTTGACCTCGAGCTCCTTGACCTGCTCCCGCGCCTTGAAGGTCTCCGAGATGGCCTCGGCGACGGCGACGTCGCATCGCTCGAGCTCGCGCTCCAGAAGGCTGATGCGCCGGAGTGCTTGGATATGCGACATTTCGCGCTCTTCGGGGGGGTGCGGAGAAGGCAGCGCGTCTTGGTCCTCTGGCGACATGTACCCGGAGTCATCGCTGACGTTGTCGGGGACACCCTCTCGCGGCTGAGACAGTCCCGCGTGACTATTCCAGCGTTTCTCGTCGCGATGAGCGTCTTCCGCAGACTCCAATGTGACGTCGAGCAGCCGTTCTCCGACTGAGACACACGTGAGTGGAGCCCAAGGACATAGGACGGCAGGGTACTTACGGGCAACGGAGGATGAGATGCTCGACGTGTCGGACTGCGTGTCAATAGCCTTCTCAAACAGTCCGTCCGACGGTAGCCGCATGAGTGGGACTACAAAATATCATTGTTATGCGCCTGCATAAAGAGATGACGAGCCTACCACGCGAAGACTGAGACTCGCCGCTACCGACTTGTCTGATTCTTGGCGTAAACTCGGCGCCCGTTCCTGTTCTCGGTGCGTCCAGAGGCGAATCGACAGGCGTCCGTGATCTTCCGGGGGTGACGACACTCTCGCTCTGCTGGAGCTCGAGCGGCGAGGAGAAAAGTTCTTCGAAAATAGCGTCCCAGCGGTCAAGAAACCATCGCAGCATTGTTTCCGCCCGTTCGGCCCGCCCATCGGAAGCGTTAGCCTGCTTAGCGCCACCACCCGCAAAGACTGCCCTCCCCACGTCTTCAGTAACCATGTGAGGAAGCCGTTGGAAGAAACCCATCATGTACACAAGGAGCGAGAAATTGGGCAGCGGGAGCAAGCGGAGGAGGAGCTGGGCAATGCGGGTCCCCGCGTCGGTGGGCGCTTGACGGCCGACGCGAGTGTCGTCTTCCAAGAAGTCGGTGCGGCGGAGGGACGGAAGAACGCACCACGCCCATATGGCCTCGAACATCTCGGAGCTCAGGACGGGCTCGGGAAGAGCAAAGAGATAGGTAGTTAGGAGTGCATAGACCTCTCTGAGCTCGTAGGGGCAGTTCAGCACCATTGTCGCGCCAAACAGAGGCTCCGAGTCAAATCCACCAATGAGAGCGAGAAGGCGGTCGCGGTCCGGTTTTGGCTGTCTTGGTGGGTGGAAGCCTGCAAGAGCGTGCTTCAGCAACAGCGAGGGAAAGATGAAGAGGTGCGAACCGTGTCGACATAACTCTTGGACACACCTGAACACGACGATAGGCAAGTCGTGTTCATAGCCGCCGAGCACAGTCGAGTTAGACGCAAACATCGTAGCCTCGCGCAGGGAGGAGCCGAATACCGCTAAAGAAATGTCAGCACGAAGAGAAAGGAACAGACAACGACGCACTCAGTCCACTGCACACCACACTGTCATTTGTGCGATCGCTTCGCGCCTTGAGCTTTATAGCATCTCTCTGGTCTCGGTCCATCAGATCGCGTTCGTACAGTGCCATGAGATGGTCGACGTCAAGAAAGTCCGGAATACGCTGAGATTTGGGGTCGAGCAGGGTATTGAGAGTCCGCAGAAGAGTTTTAGGATTTGAGTTCTGCAGTCGACGTGGATAACGGAACGGCGAGTTGTCGGCGGGCGGAATCGGTGTTTGATTGCGAGAGACAGCAGAACGTGTTAACTGCAGAGCCCGCCCTCTTGCGGCTGCTTCATCGGGGGATGGAAGCGATACGACCCTATTCCATGCGTTGACCGTCCCAGCCAATTGCAACGCGTGGTATGTGTGTCGTTTTGATGTCTTGTCCGTGGGCGTTATTTGTTCGGGAACCAAAGACACAGAAGCGGAGCGTAGGCGGGTTGCGTTCGAAGCAGCGCGTCCGCGAGGTGCTTTCGGGAGAGGTGTGTAGGGATCCATTGGGTGCGAGTTGCGATTGAAGAACATATGGAAAGGTTACTGGCCAGCAGAGTAGTGATGAAGTGGATTAGGCGGTCAGAGCACCAGTGCGAGGTGGAAGTGAGCGGTTGAAGTGATCGGCCGGTTTCCTCCGAACGCCGCCGCCTTGGACAATTCAAATTCGATTCAGATATATATTGCTCGATTCTTCACGAGGAATCTGCCTCTCTGCGCCCAGAGAGTGGATCGGTGGACGCCAACGGCAAAATAAGCCATCAACAATGACATATCAACGAGCGGAGTTTGAAGGGACCAATCATTATTATCGCAACTCGATCGTGAGCCACCATGTCCTCCGTCCAGCGCCCTGGATCCTGCTTGTGCCGCCAAATCCGCTTCACGGTGGAGGGCGATCCATTCAGCTACGCGGTCTGCCATTGCATCAATTGCAAGAAATTCGCGGGCTCTGCATTTATGACGAACGCGTTCTTTGCCCCTGATGTACGTGCCTTTCTCTGGAATTACTCAAACTTGCCCACTTGGAGTTGTTTTTCAGAAGATTACCTTGACCGAAGGCCAGGAGGTACTTCGCAAATACGACGACAACGACACGACCAGCGGGGACACCCTCACGCGCCAATTCTGTTCGAATTGTGGCTCTTCGCTTTTCCTCAGCTCGCCAATCAAGACGGACTGGATCAGTGTGTGCCCCGGGGCAGTGGAAGGCCAAGAATGGGGTGAGTGTGTCCATGGTCTTGCTGCTTATACCATCACCAACCGAATCAGCTCCCCGTCGCGAGAGTCGCCCCGACGCGAAGTGTCCCTGGGTCACTGCACTCGAGATGGCGCCCAAGTCCAAGAAACCCGCCAGCCTTTGATACATACAACGCTCTCATTTTTGTATGTCTATCTAGATCTCCGGTCAAACTTTTCAGTTTATTTAAAACGAACTGGCGGAATTCAACGGTCAGTTGCAATGAATTTGAGGGGCAGGGAGTCGAATCCCGGACCGCATTTGTGGGCGACACCCGAATGGACTTGACGCAAGCTTGCGTTAACGGCGGCTGTGGGCACCCAGTCGTTTCTTTAATTTAGACATTGAGTCGAATCGAAGTGATGATCAATTTACTCTAAAACTTGCGGGGATCCTTCAGTAGCCATTAACTTGAACCGAAGTCAGCCTGCCTTTCCCATTCGCGGGGATCCTCGAGTACTTAGCCTAACTGAAGTCAACATGCATTTCCCTTTTCGGCAGCCGACGTGACAGACGTCTCCACCGCGATCAAACGCTTCAACTCAAACCACTATGTCCTCTGAATCCAGCATCCAGCGCCTTGGTTCCTGCCTTTGTCGCCAAATTCGTTTCACGGTGCTTGGCGAACCATACAGCTGCGCAGTGTGCCACTGCATCAACTGCAAGAAATCCGGAGGTTCCGCTTTCTCGACCAGCGCGTTCTTCACTCCCGATGTATGCCACTGCTCCGCAAGTACGACGACAACGACACGACGAGCGGGAACACCCTCACGCGCGAATTTTGTGCTAATTGCGGGTCGTCGCTGTTCATGAGCTCGCCCGCCAAGCCGGAAGAGATCACCGTATCCCTCGATGCGATCGAAGGTCACGCATGGGGTGAGTGCGACTACGATGACTTTGTTTTCTTGTTTGCGAATCGAGCAGTTCCCCACCGCGAAACTCGCCCAGACGCGAGGTGTCCGTGGGTCACGATACACAAGACGGAGCCTAAGGCCAAGGACGAACCCTCTGGTCTTTGATACACACACGGCTTTCGGTGTTTAACTATCTGAAATCTGTTCAACTTCGAACGAACTGAGGAAAGCCTTCGCCGCTCTGATGTGTCGGCGGCAGGGCGCTTCGAACCAGCTTGCGAATCGGCGATAAGCACACCTTGGATTCGGAACGCGGCTGTTTTCTTGGATTCGACCTTGAATGATATGCAGGCACTTATCAGCAGTTATGTTGGAACCACTTTTGATCCGTCGACGTTTTGACAGTCAGGCTGAGTAGGAACCCATTTCAGACAGATCACGATTCGGGATGCCGCGGGGCTGTTCTACTCTGTTCTACTTGCATCACGTACTTGCGGGGCTGCGATGCTCTCTAACATCTTCGGCACAGATGTGCCACCGACTCAGCATGCAATTGGCTTGACTGGAAGTACGAACTTCGTTGGAAAAAGTAGGGGACTCTTCGAACTGCGCCGGGCTGACGATTTCATTTGGAAAACACGCTGAACTTGTCTCCGGTCGAAATTTGTGTACATTCAATCAGCTCTTAATCCGCGTCCAATATCGATCGACATCGGAAGATTTTGGCTGCCGTCTCGGTCTCATCGGTGACTGTTCGTTTCAAACTCAACCGTCCTCCCCATAGCCAGCTTGCGCCCCGGATCCCGCATCGGATGAAAGGCATGCGCCCACCGCGGATCAAATTAATTGTGCGTACACAACGCGAAACTGCCGCATAACCTGTTCGGGGAATCCGGATCGCCGCTGCGTTCGAACCTTCCATCCCCGCCCGACTTTCTGCGCCAGGTATACATTTCGTGTGGCACTGGCACATGGTTAATTTTCATGAAATATTCCTCCTCCAGCAGTGAAGAACGTCGTTGGAATCGGAGAAATCCCCAAACAATTGCAGCTTTGTGCAATATCAGTATGCCGCGATGCTGTTCCTGAACGAGCCGGCGGGATACCGTAAGTACGAAAGTTGCAGGCAGGGAGGACCCGGGTCTCCGCTCTACACGAATGTACAGCCCTCCTTGGCATAAAATACTATTAAAGCCAACAGGAATCCGACGACAAGGTATCGATTTCGAACTCTTATTTGTTTTCCTCCTTCCCTCACCTTCGCAGTCGACCAAATCCCCATGTTCTCGAAATCGATCGCCGCCTTTGTCGTCCTCAGCGCCGTTCTGGGATCTCTGCCCGTGCTCGGTACTCCCATCTCCGACAAAGTCGCGGAACTGCGTCATGACCCCACCGCCGTGGACCGTCTGAATAGCTTGACCGATGAACAAGTACTTTTACTTCTCTGTTTGTCTTAGAAGTAAATGTTGACGATGTCCCTTAGCTCGTCTTCAGCTTCTTCAACCCATCGGGGGGAGTTACTACTGGTGCGGCGGGGCACACCGTCGCTGCGAACTTTGGGACTTTCCCCGCTGTAGTTGGGAACGGTGTTGCGATGAGTATGTCTCGTTCGTTTTCGGTAGTTCCGAGACTCTGAATTGACTGCGTCGTAGCTGTCGGTTTCTTGGGACCTTGCGGGATGAACACGCCTCATACGGTGCGTTCGAAGAGACTGCTGGTAATATCTCAATGCTTGACGCTCAACAAATAAAATAGCATCCCCGCGCGACGGAAATCAACCTCAGCGTGAACGGCACATTGCGGACGGGCCTGCTCTCGGAGAACGGCGCACGTTTTGTGTTCAACGAGCTCCCTCCGGGCGCTATGACCGTCTTTCCCAAGGGCGCGGTGCATTTCGAGATGAACGACGGGTGTGGTGAGTATACTCTACTCTTATATTGCCAAGCACCCGTTGGATCCAGCTCTAATTCCCATGTTCCAGACACGGCCATGTTCGTAGCCGGGTTCAACGGTGAAGACCCTGGTGTTTTATCGCTCGCGCAGCGTTGTAAGCCTATTTCCGTCGCCCGTCCAGTAAACAACTCTAATCCAAACCGTTCAATCCAGTCTTCGGTCTCCCGTCCGATATTGTCGACCCTACATTGGGTTCTATTGGCGTGCAACAGGTCCAAGGGCTCGAGGCCAAGGTAGCTCCAGCTAGCTACCAGTTCATCCGATGGTTCAACTAATCCGCGGCTTCGTGTAGATCCCGGACAACATCGCTGCCGGCACGGACGAATGCCTGAAGCGCTGCGGGCTCCTCCGCCCGCCCGCGCAGCCCATTGCGCAGCATCAGGCAAACGTGAAAGCTGGCTCTGGTTCTGCCGAATGAACAATAGTATAAGATGTCCGTTTCCGCCAACTCTACAGTAGAACCTACATAACATAGTCCATATATTCATGACAATAGAATCAGTTAATTGAGGTCTGAACCGCTTGGAGTAGCTCTTCGTACTGGATACGTTTGTTAATCTATCTATCAGCATATCTTCAATCGACGGGTTTGTTTCAATTCCAATGAAAATAGTACCACCAAAGGTCTGAGGCACAAGCCTCGAGAGTTCAAGTCGAATATGGGCTTCGGCTAAGCTAGGACTTACGAGTACAGCTTAGTACGAAGTGCCTCGG